>JAAGNO010018274.1:24460-41836 GCA_033439905.1 Ceryle rudis
GCCATGGGGGTCATGGTGGCCATGGGGGTGGGGGCGCGGGTGGCATGTGCTGCTGGCCCCCTGGCCAGGGCCTTGCGTGCTGCGGCCGGCACCGCTTCCAGCCCGGGAGCGACTTCTGAGCAATCGAGGGGGTGGTTGTGCCTTTCTACCTTCCCGGGGAGAAAAAGGTGCTTGGGACTCCCGGGAGGTGCGTGGAGTGGGAGGCTCGAGTGCAGATGGGGGCTGCTCTTTGGTTTTTTTGGCGAGTGGGAAGGTGACAAGTGAAGTAAAAGGACACGGTGTTTTATTTAATTAGAAAAACTAAACTCCCTAAAACTAGCCTCCGAAGGGCCTCCGTTGTCATCAGCTGCACAAAGAGCTGTGACAAATGAAAGGAACTGAGCAGAGAAAAGGCTGCTTTCTCTTTGTGTCTCTTTCCCAGCTTCTGTTTGCTTTGCTGTCTCCCTTGCTCCCATTGATCAGGCATGTGGAAACATTCCTCCTCCTGCGCTCCCATTGTGGCCGCCCGGTTGCCAGGCTGCCGTTGGCTTGAATAACTTCACTAAGCCAGGCCTCTCCAAAACCATGCCATCCGGCGTGCTGGCTGCGGAGCCAGACGCTGCCCTCCCTTCCTCCTCCTCTCCCTCCCCCTCCCCAGCAGCACAGGGGCGCAGTGAAAAAATGTGCCAAAGAACAAGGGAGGTAACACAGAGCCCCAGCTGGCCCGACGTGGGGGAGAGGCATGAGCTCGCCCTAAGAAAATAGGGGCAGTGAGGAGGGGACAATGGCCAGCCTGGGTCGCTGCCTTAAAAAGAAGGTGGGTGGTGGTGGTGAGGGCTGCTAGCTCAAAGTTTCTGAGCAGAGAGGGGACAAAAAGGCACGTTTCTAGGGGACACAGGCTAGTAAAGCACAGTGAGGTAAACCCCAGCCTTGTTTCCCGTGGAGGGGAGAGGCAGTGAGGACAAAACAGGAGGCAGCAGGCAGCCGGCTGGGAGCGATTCACTGGCTGTGCCACAAACGCATCCCTTCAGCAAACAGGGCACCTTGGGCCAAGCTTGCCACTGCTGCTGGCTTGTGCAGCACCTCTTGTTTTGGTGGCGTTGCAACAGCTGCTGCTGCAGGTGACAGCTCTGCTGCAGAGCATGGCTGCACTCCTGAGGAGAGTGCAGGGGCAGGCTGGGGGGTGTGCCCCAAGACTTGCCACTGGGATTAACTTGGGGTAGCTCTGGTGCTGAAGACACGGGACTTGAGCACTTGCCAGTGGCCCAGGGACTTAAGGGGCTTGTGCTGTTGCTGCAGAGGGGCTGTCACCCAACCAAACCTACCCACAGCTCCACTGCCTACAGCCATTATTATGCTGGATACGAACCTAGCCTATTGTTCTTAGTGCTATTTTTCATTGGTGAAATAGCAGTAAGCAATCTGTGCTTTCAGACGTGCTTATTGACTCAGCATGGCTGGGGCTGGATCCTCAGCTGGTGTAAAGCACCTCTGGCCCATCAGCTCACAGTGTCACCCGTGACCCCCATTTAGTCTTTACCCCGCTGGCAGCTGGGGCCCAGTGCTCTGCATCAGAGGAGCTGTATGACCACGGCTGAGGCTGTGGCCAGGCAGAGGATACCCTCCCAGTGCCGGGTGGCCCCAGGTCTGCCTGCAGGGGTGGCCTCTACATCCTGGGAGGTGGAGAGAGTTGTCCTAGGGCAGCTGGGGCCTGAGCAAGGCTGGGTTTGTGCTACAGAGGGGTCCTGGGTTTGTACTGGTTTGAAGGGCAGAGACTGCTGAGCTCAGGTGATTAACATAACAATCCTGGGGCTCTGCCTTCATCCTGCGGCTAAAGCCTGGTTTGCTCAATCCAATTTCCAGCCTCTGCCCTTTCTTTAGCAGGCTAATTACACCGGCAGGACAGTGGAAATGACCTTCTTAAAGCCACAATGCCCCTCACCTACTTACCTGTCAAAACACAGGAGAGGAGGACTGACAGAATTCAGAGAATTAGGTACAATGGGCAAACGTACTGAAGCAACAAAGCAACCCCCTGAAGTTCACCGTGGTAACTTGTGTGTTGTCTATCAGCAGTGATGTGCGTGTGTAAAGATCTTTCCAAGCAAGGGCCACTGGCTCATGGGGCCATGGAGGTGTGGGTTTGTGCAAACTTAAAGAAAAGTAAGTATGCAATATTACACCAATAAATGTGCAAAGTATTGTCATCTCACGTGGAAACCTGTGAGGGCACCGGGCTGGAAAGCTTCTGCAGTGCTGGCCTCTCATTAGTCATCCTAGCCTCATTCTGTCTCTGTAACGCATAGTGCCCAGCTCCCCTGCAGCTCTGTCCTCCCCCTGCACAAACCTGGATGTGGCCTTTGGGCCCAGAGAAGCTGTGAATGCACCAACGTCCAGTCCTGCAGGAACCACAGCCCTGGCATGGACTGGGGCAGGAGCCTGCATGTGGAGCCTGCCAGGGGGCTGCAGCTTCAGATGAAGAAGCATGGGAAGCTGCAAGCTGTGCCACT
This sequence comes from Ceryle rudis, assembly GCA_033439905.1. Classification (NCBI taxonomy): domain Eukaryota; kingdom Metazoa; phylum Chordata; class Aves; order Coraciiformes; family Cerylidae; genus Ceryle; species Ceryle rudis. The sequence continues at coordinate 26,950 of JAAGNO010018274.1, forward strand.
GCCAGGCAAGCTGCAGGAAACCCCTGAGCTATGCACAAGGTGCTGATGTGGCCATCGACAGAGTAAAGGATTGGTGCTCCCGAAGTCCTTGCAAGGGTTTGTCTACTGGAGCAGAAATAGGTGATTTCCAGGGAGGGTAGAGCATGTTTCTGTACTAGCGTTCTGACCTGTGCTGTAGGTGGTCTTCGTATTATAATTCTTGAAACTATGTCAGCAGCCACATATTTTTCTGTTATCCTTCACAGAGGATAACGGAAAGCAAAAGCTTGTGCCTGATCAGTAGCTTGTCACAGGACTCATCTGGGTGGTCCTGTTGAAATTGGCAGCAATACCTTGTTAGGGCTGAATTTTGTGTTCGGTTGTGCAATGTTAGTATTTGCAAAGAAAGAGGCAATGTCCTGGTTACAGGAGGACCTCAAACAAGTTTAATTGGTAGAGCAGACCTAGCTTAAACTTCTTCTGTAGTCGAAAGGATGTTTTTGCTATCCCTCCTGCTTGGAAAGGAGGAAATATGGTGAGCATCTTGAAGTTTAATGTAATAAAACAGGCGGGGAATAAAATTAACTGGCTAGCTGATACAGATGTGTCAGTCACACTTTGCCCCAAAGCCACTGCTGATTGCTGAGATACCTGTTCCGTCAGGCATTCAGAAGAGGTAGCAAAACAATTTTCAATTCATGGCAGCCTTAAAGAGACCTGCTGCACACAGCAAATTTGATGCTGTGATAACTGACACTGTTTGTGACAGACAAATCTGTAGCTTGTGTAGTGAAGCAGTTCAGAAGTGCCTGCTGTCGCATACCAAAAGGCTGTGGAAATGGTACTTGCTGGGGAAAGATGTTGCAAGAGGATCCCAACCAAAGGTATCTAGAGAAAGCCGTAGGAGAGCAACAGGATATTTGAGCATACTGGGAGGGTTGGGTTTTTTAAAATTATTTTTCTTTCCAAAGGCACAAATGACATTTGGTCTGATCCTATTGGAAGCTAGAAAATAGGAGATTGTTGAGAAAAGAGGTGGTATCAGGAAAACCAATATTCCAGCACTGAAGCATAAAGATAAACTGAATGTATCTGAAAGAAGAGGAAACAATTACAGGAAAGGCTGTTACTAGAAAACTGCTGGAGGAGGGCAAAGGCATCCAGGGCAACAAATCTCACATAAATACAGGGAATGACCTGGGAGGCATGACCTTGCCCATCCTTACCACGACAGCCTTTTCCTACATCTTGTTACTGGTAACATAGTTGCAGGAGATGCTCTAACACGGGGCTGCAGGGCACACTGCAATTGCTCGGCCTTCTGCAGAGGTGCAGCTTTCCTAGGGGCTGGGATTGCATTTAGAACTATGCACAGTAAGATGGACACACAAATGTTACTGTTGATGATGATGACGAGCAACTTATTGCTTTAGGTGGGGCAGACATCATTTGAAATATGTCTATGGTATAATTAAAACTTGTAAGATAGAAAATCAAATAAATCTGTCTGTAACCTGTATGCTGCCTGTTATGCAGGTGTGCTATGAGGAGACAAACTGAAGCACATGAGAAACATTGCTTAAAAGGGGGAGGGGGGGGGGGGAAAGGATTTCTAACATGATTTGTGGGGCTTTTTGCTTGTGTTTTCCTACATGAGCCTTCCAGGGGAGAATCCCGTGTTGGGGGAAATCCCTGCTGCTCTTGAAAGGCAGGGCTCTCCTGGGTTGTCACTGGTCAAGCAGTGACAATAGGCAGCTTGGCAGAGTCAGTGTAGAAACTTTGCAGTATGACAAATCAAGGGAAGTAGCGTTAGCTCTTCTCCATGTGTGGTTAAATGCTTTCTGTGTAGCCGGTGCCAGGCACTGTCGTGGCCCACTGCTCACGAATGCCTTTGCCAGGTGGAGACCATGTCTGCTTTTAGTTGGAGTTAAGGACCAAATGAGGCTGGAGTTTGTGTCACTTCTTCCCCCCCCCACTCTGAAATACACGAATAACCCACCACTTTGTGAGAGATACCCCATACTGCAGCTATGTCAGTGGAGGACCCAGTGTTTCCCTCAGATTTCACACCAGAGTAAGCGAGTCAGATCTGATGGTCTCCTAGAGAGAAGACACCATGGGAATGCTGTTTTCAGCATCCCACACTGTCCTTGAACAGAAGTCAGAGACCTCCTGTCTGAGTCCATACATTAATCGGTTGCAGTGCCCCTGTTTTGCGGGAGCTTAGTGCCATGCTGGCTATGAGCAGAGATTGTGCAGTCTAATTTTTATAATGAAGAATTATAGTAAAACAGTAGGCAGTGCTTCCAGCAAAGGATATCTGCTGTGTATGGCTTTATACAGGATAAAGTGTCTGGCTTAAATACAGAAGCAGCATTCTTCTGTCAGGAACTCTAAAAGAAAATGAGTTGGGGTTTGCCGACAGTGTGGTTGGCATGTCATTCACTTACCTATCTGAATTCCAAATGTAATAGGTAAAACAACATTCATTCATTCTCCTGTGATGTATTGGGCTGATGGAAATCATTACATATTTGTGAGAGGTGTGCTCCCCATCATAGTGCAGCAGTTGTCTGTCAGGGTCTGGCCTGAAGGTACCCACACTTCCATAATCTGGGCAGCATGCTGTACCTCCTACAACACCGACTGTGAAATCTCCTTAGCTCTTGTTTACTCCTTTTCTCTTTCACTCACAAGGACCTTGATTCAGCTACATCTGCAGCGGGCTCTTAGTAACAAAACTGTCTGAAACGTGCTGCGTCTGGCAAAACAAGAAGCAGCTCTTGCGAAATCCTTCCAAGCAGGTTTCTCTCACTGCCATCGGTCCCCATGCCCATCCCAGGATTTGTTTCCTTCCTTGTGGTGATGGACTCTTATTTCAGAGGCCAGGCTCACAGAGCCAAGCTAGAGGATCTCCAAGGGAAGTTTTAAGTGTTCAATAAAAGAAGGAATGCAGGGAGAAAAGAAAGCCCTGACTCGAATGGCATCATTCTCTTTCCCTCATCCCTTTGAGGTTCTCCTGCCTTCCCTGCCTGCGTGTGACCTCCCTCCTCTCCCAACCAGCCTCTTTCTTTTTTCAGTCTTCCTCCTGCCCCTCACCCTCCTCGTTCATTGATCTCCCTTTAGGCTTTATTAGTGAGTCCCCCTCCCACTCTTTCTCTCCCTCAGTTTTTCTGATTCTCTAATGTAAGACAATTGAATGAAGCCAGACTCTTAAGCCAAAGCTGGGGGTGAGAGGGAAGAGGCGTTAAGATTTAATGATATTGCCTCTTTAAGGAATCCCTAATTCCTAACACCCATCTCCTCCCCCACCTGAGAACCAATTAAAACTCAATGAATTCAAGTGGAGGCTTTTGTGCATCACATGTGCTTGACTAACAAAGCCTTCTCCATGCTGGAATAAAAGCTTCTATTCAGCAGCCAGTTTGTTCTAATTCAAATCACTTCCACTCCAGCATCCTTTCCTTCCTTGCTGCTCCTGAGTTCCCAGGCTGGGTTGCTGCCTGCACATCCCTGCCCAGAGCTCCATGCTTCTCCTTTTAGAGCCCTACCTCAGTGGTGGTGGAGCAGAGGACAGGAGATGACCTCACAGGGTTGACTGAGCCATGGTCATTATGGCCCTGTCCCCAGGAGTCTGCTGGGCTGGGGGGGTGAGCCCACATCATGCCCTGCAGCACAAGATCTCTAGTCTTGGGAGCTGTCTCTGAAGGGACTCTGCTGTGCCCTTGGGAAACAGCTTGTCAGTGCAGTCCTCTCTGTAGACATTACCTTGTCTCTGGGCAGAGCTCAGACTTCCTTGAAACCCGTGAAAATTCCCCTCCTTTCTTCTTTGCTGTAGGTGTTACACAGATGCCGTGACACCTGAAGTAACAGGGGAGTCCAAAAGCACACAAAGCCTAAATGAGTCCAACTAGTTTGTACTTTAATCTGCTTCAGGGTATAAATTGTGCTACCTGGGAATCTGAGGACAGCTTCTGTCCTCTACTGTGCCTTGAAAATAAAAATAAAAAAAAAAAGGGGGGGGCTTGAATAAGGTCATCTGGAGGATAGAATATATTTCATGCTATTCAACTTTCAAATTTAAAAACCTCACTTGAAAGCTTTGCACTGCAGGTCTGGGTTTTGGGTGACTTTATGTAGGGAGGCAGTTCTCTCTCCAGATGTTAGTCAGGTAATCTTCCTGGTGTAAAACAGGCTGTGCTCAGAGCTTCTGCCTGTCCCTTACTGATCAGTGTTACCCAAGCTGTTAGCAAAGCTGTATGCATGACATTAACTGGGTTATCTCTTCTCTGTTCCTGCAGCCTCCTATTTGTGGAGACACTTTTGGATTTATTTTTTTTCCTCTTGTGAGAAATCTCTGGTAGAAGCAGGTTGAGTGCTCTGCTCTGATGGCAATGAGGTTTTTACTCCCTCTAATCTCTCCTGGGAGCAAGCTCCAACACTGTGGGCCAGCTGCCAAGGAAGCTATCTGCTCTGCTCCAGAGCCTTGTTCTGGTACATGGCTGTTGCATCGCTCCTGAAACACGTGGCTTTCTCGAGGAGTTACACAGCTCTTGGGTAGCTGGGACCTGTCCCACAAAGATCTCTGGCAATTAAGATGAACTCTTGGAAGCTGGTTTGATATTTGCAGAGACACCAACGGTGAGAGGAGCAATTTGAGTTTACATGTAGTTAGGGAACTGTGGTGTCTGACAACAGGGGTATTACATTTTGAACTCATCTGGAAGTCTGTAGGGCTGGTAATTCTTTCTACCACGCTGCCTTGCAGCTGTCAAGCATGGCAGCGAACAAGCGTTAACGCACATCAGGGTGTGTTGCAGTCTTCTAGTCAAATTTTGTGGAAGAAAGATTTAAATGTTCCTTAGCAGTCCTGTTTCTTGCTATAGCAAGTTGGCTTCTTATTGTAGCAATATGCAGAGTTGAAAAAACTTTGTGCTCTGGATAGGTTTTCCTTAGCAAATGCAGTCCTGTGTCCACATAAATGCAGAAGGGCGGGTACTCTGAAAAGATGCTTAATGCACTGGGCTCTCAGATTAACTCACAAATTGTAAAGAACAGTGCTTTAAGTGACAAGTTAATTTCAGGTGATGCTGTGTGATATTGTGACAGTAATTCCTCTGTCCAGGAATATGGTGTGTGGGAAGCAGATTGGCTCAAAATCTGTTGGTTTGAAAAAAATATTTCATTCCCTTTGAGTTAGAGAGTGATGATTATTTGAAGGAAATTAAAGTATTTCCCTTTTCAGCTTTTGGGTTATTTTCTGCAGCATGTTCTCTCTGAAGATCTCAAAGCATTTTTTTTAATTTGAGGTAGAGAAGAAAACCCCTCAGGTTTTGAGTAGAAAACCAGGGTTTTCTTGGTCCAAATCACCCAGCCAATCTGTAAGAAAAGGTAGGAGCAGCACCAACAGCTCATGGGCTTTACTGAAGAGCTCAATCCTCTTTTTGAGCCCCCTGTGAAATGCAGCAACAGTGCTGTCAGCTAAGGTGGGGGCTGGCAGTGCTGTTGTGCCTGCTCAGGGACTGGCATGCCTTAGTTGGTCCCTAGTTGTGTTTTGGTTTTGTTGGTTTTTTTGGTTGGTTGGTTGGTTTTTGCTTGGGTTTTGTTTTGTTTCGTGTTGGTGTTGTGGTTGTTTTTTGTTTTTTTTTTTTTTTAAATAAACATGCTTATTGAAGGGAGCAGAAGACCTGAGCTCAGGCAGTTGTGTGGCTCAGTGGGCAGAACAGCTCCTTCCTTCATGATGCAGCTGAGCTCTCCTTGTGTCGAACACTGACCTTTGTCTCTGGAGCTCTGCACTTCATTCCTGTTTCTCGTTAGTGAAATGAGTTTGATGGTCTCAGACTTGCTAGTAAATGGTTTCTACTTCAAAACAAAGTGCGGTTAGTTTGGCAGGAGAGTCCCAGGTCTGACCTAAAACTAAATTACAGCTGACCCTGAGACAGTGAGGCCCCTCCAGGTCAGGGACAAGGGCATTGTCAGGACACTGGGAGCTTGCACTGTAATTAGCAGCAAAGGTATCAAATACCTCTGTTTCCAGCATTCCTCTCCTTAAAGCAACACAAGCATAAAATCCCCAAATTTCTCCTACTGCAGCCTCACAAGAAAAACCCAAAAGGGAAGTAAGGCTGAACAAACTTTTATTGATTTGCTTTTTCTCTGTTCTGCAGTAAATCCCTCCCCATCTTACACTGCCTCCCACAATCCCTTGTTCCCCCAGCATCTGGGAATGAATTTACCAGACGCTGCATTGCTGTCAAGGCTCCAGAATGACCAACGAACTTGAGCACGTTTTGTCTGACTAGCAGAAGTGTGTAAGAGGAGCTTTCCTACTTCAAAAACTTGCTTGGCTCCAGAGCTGCTCTCCCAACAAACATCTCCTCTGTCCCCTGGTTTCTTCAAACACCACCAGAGAGGCTCTTTTAGATTCACCCTCCAAAATGTGATTTGTTTTAAATACACTTTAAGTCATAGGAATGTGATGACTTTTATGATAGGAAGATGCTTGTACTAGCTTTCTTGGTGTCTAGCAGAGTGCCAGTAAACAGAGGACGGGGTGCTGTTGCAGCTGGAAACAGAGGAGTTATAGATTATCTGAGCATTATGCTTTCAGCCTGGTCACCTACACCACTATGTATTAAGAAACACAGATCTTGAGTGCACACCTTGAGATGCCATGTGCTGGTTTTGCAGAAAATGCTGTGTAGCCTTTTTTTTTTTTTTTTTCCTCCTGACTGCAACACTCAAAATTGACAGGAAGTCTTGGAAGATGCCTCACTGTTTCCATCCATCACAAGCGGACAGTTTCCAAACCCCAAGGGTGTCTGTGAAGCAGTAAACTTCGTGATCCCCAGAGGGGAAATGCTGGAGTGGGGCAGGACATACTACAGAGGGCTTCCAAAAACACCCATATAATCAGATTACAAGTCCAGTGAGTAAGGAAGTCACAAGCCTGAGTATGATCCTACTATTTACAGTGTAACTCATGAGATTCCTCTCTTATGATGTCTCCAGAGCTGCACTGGACATTGCTGCAAACAGGAGAGCAGAACCTGCTCATTGGTCAATCAGGAATGTGGCAGGTAGATAGAACTAAAATCTGAAAACCATTCAATTAAATTTTTATAGGAGCCTTAAGTTGTTGGTTTTGTTTTGGGTTTTTTTTGTTTGTTTTATATGTTAATGTTCCCCATGTTGATATACGTATGCAACAGAAACTTTGAATTGTAGAAGTTACTGTTTCATTCCTGCTTTTAGTAAAGGCATGGTTCCAATATATACTGTGCACCTCCACTGTAAGAGAAGTTACCTGCTGCTCTTCTGCATTCCCATGCTTTTGACAGCATATCTCCACATTGCTTGTGTCCCAGCTTTGTGCTGAAGAATGTCTTGGACAACTACTTTGGAGGGGGCTGGTCCTTAGTTGTTGTGGCAGCCTGGCCACTAGCCAGCTGGAAGCTCTGAGGATCATCACTTCTTGCTCCTGGTGGGAAGAGGGTCAGTGACTCAGTTTATTTCAGCTTGTGGAACTGCATGGGCATGAGGTAGGTGGGAAAGTTCTTCCTAGGACCAAAAAAAAAAAAAAAGCATAAGGATCCTGATGGAGCAAAATCAGCCTTGAGGGAAATCCAGAGCAGGAAAAGGCGTGAAAAGATAAATGCTTAAAAGCTGTGAAAAGTGAGCAAAAGATACAAGGGCAAGAATAGACAAGTAGCAGCAGGAGCAAAGCATTTCCCACTAGACTATGAGTGGTACAGAATGAGAGCTTGTCTTCAGTGAGAGGTTAGCTCACTGGGACTGTGGGCAGGGGGAATCACTGCGTCTTGGGATCAAAGAATGGAGTTTTAGTGTTTCCACTTCCAAACTCAATGTATTTAAAAGGTGTTGTGGGTTGCTGCAGCTGGAATCTTTAGTATCAGCTGCCTCATTTCATATTGTCTAGGCGGGAAGGTTCAGGAGCTTGTAAGCCTGAGCAAAGATGCTGTGCCCTGGGGTGAGGCAAACCCTTTCTCGATGGAGGATACCACTCCTAGCCCCAGAGCATCTGTTTTGGGTGCTGCGCTGTAGGAAACCAGGAGGTCTTCTAAGTACAACACCCACTGGGTCAGTTTGTGCCTTGCCATAGACTATTCTATGGGAAACAGAAGAATGACCAGATTTGACTGTAAGTGCACCAGGGCCCTCACAGCCTCTCTTTGCCTTCCTTCCCTGTTCAGCAGGGAGGAGGCTCAGACAGGGGTTACGTGTACAGAGCAGCTAAGCTGCTCCTGCAATCTGAGGATGGGAGCTTTGCCTGGAAAGACACCGGTGTCCGTTTTGATTAGGATGTGATGCCTGATGTAAATCACGTGACAAGTACAAACAAAATACCTTGGCAAAAGCTTGAGGAACCAGGACAGGCTGAGCTGCTTAAGGAGATTTACAGTGTGTATTTCTGTCCTGTACACTTGCCTTGGTCTGAACCTTTCCTGCCTGAGGATGTCCAGCATGCACCCTGGATTTTAAAGATGCTCTTTTCTGTTTATTCCTCCAAACAATCTGTAAACCTTCTCAGTTTTGTGCTGTTAAGTTTAACAGTGTAGTCCTAGTCACTTTACACCCCCATAGTACCACAATGCTATAAAGTTGTCTTCTGAGAAGTGCTGTTGGGATTTGTGGAGCAAAGGTCTCGTCATCTTAGATTAGAAAATAAGTCTTGAACAAATGGGTGAGTTAAAAGCCAGTGTGAGTGTTATAGCAGAGGTAGGAAATCGATTATGTCCTGAAAGAGAGGGGATGCAGAAATGGCTTCTGCTTGCTCAGCTCCTGTTCATATGTTGAGCCAAAAGTTCTCTGTTTGCTCCTGTAAGTGCCTCTTCCTTCTGGTGCTGCTCTGGGACAGTGCCAGTACCCAGATTTTCTGCCTCCTGCAAGTATCTCAGCAGAGGATCCAGTTCTCATTCCCCTGAGCCCTGTTCTCCCTGTGCTCCCCTGTTCCCTTGGACTCGGCTATCTTTAAAGCAGATTTTAGAGGTCCTTGACATGGTGCTGACTTCAGCCTCAGATGAATAATTCACACCTGCTTCAGACCTGCAGAGGATGTGCAGATCAACTGATGGTGCAGCTTCACTGGTCCCTGCCTGAGAAGCTGGTTACTGGAGGCCCATCAGACTGGGCTGTGAGGCACCCAATGGTGTCATCGCAGGGAGATACTGGAAAATCTGTGTCTGCTGCGGTGTTGTGTTTGGGGTTTTTTCTTGTCTTCCCTCCCCCTCTCCCCCAGGACACAGGATTTTATTTTTAATATAAAACTTTAATATTTTGTAAAAGTATCATAGAAACTCATTTTGTCTAAGATATCTGGCAGCCATTGCGCTAGCTGATGGTTTCACACCTGACCCAGACTTTTTTCTGTTACCCCTATTTACCTGTATCAGCCCCAGACCTTTTCTCCAGTCCTGGTGGTGTTGGTGCCCCTTGCTGCACTGTTCCTTGCCCTGACCTGTGCCCATGGACCACAGCCTTTAAATTTCTGTGTTATTCCTCTCTTCTCCTGCCTTCATCTCTGCATTGGAATACACTTGGAACTCCCCTTTCTGTTGGACAAGCCCTCGCTTTTGCCTCCTTTAATCCAAACTCTTTCTGTTTTTTCACCTTGTGTGATGAAGAAACTGTAGAGACTGAGGATTTAAAGCAGTGCCAGGAAGTCACCTCTGCAAGAAGCAAGGACAAAATAGAACCTGATCACCAAGCTGATGTTTGCTTAATTTTTTTCTTAAAAATCTTCCTGGATGGGGGATTCCTTGGCCTTTCTGTCTGACATCTCCCATTTTAGCCATCCTCATAGTTGCCAAGTGTCTCCTAATGTCTAACCTTTATCTCCTTCTGTGCCAACTGAGCCAATTGCCTTATCCTCAGTGAGCGCAAGGAACAGGTTAATCAATGTCTTCTTTAACACAGTCTAGCACATCTGGTGGATTTCTGTTGCATCCTTCCTGCAATGGTGAGGAAATGGGTCCCTCTGTATCACCTTATGGGAGCTCTGAGCTTCCAAGTGAGGAGGGGAAAAGCAGGAGGCAGTGCTCTTCTTCAGGGCTGGGGAAGAACCTCTGAACAGTGATGCTCTGGGAAAGGTCTCCTTTACATGGGTTGCTGGAGCAACAACTGGCAAGAGGTTAGGTAGGGGCACAGATGGAGCAGAAAGCAGTGACTGATGGAAGCCTGTGACAAATGGTACCTAAGATGTTAGAGGGAAGGTGGAGCTCGGGGCACCTTCAAGGAGAGAGGTCTAATGTTTCAAATCTGTTGTTGCTTTCTGTCACTTTATATGCAATCTTTGGAAAGTTGTGTTTGGAGAAAAAAAAAAATAACAGGCAGTGGAAATGTTTTCAGCTCCTCTTTGGAGGGGGATCCTTTGCAGGCTGTGGCAGAGAGGTGGATCTTGTGCAGGGGCCAGGCTGCTGCAGTGCTGGGTGCTCTTGGTGTGGGGAGCAGCTCCAGTGTTAGAGCTGGGCAGCCAGTGTTTCCTCCCTCGTTTGCTGGACTGGTTTAGATAGGATCATGGAGACTAGACACCACGTAGTAGTTTTTAGAGCTTGTAGAGAGGGAGAATAGCAGGAAGGGCTCTCTAATTTTTCCCTTAGCCATCATTTCCAGAGCAGTGAGTGGAAGCCTGCAATCTCCTACTGTCCTTCAGAGACCTCTCATTTTTTGCTATTTTATGCTGAATCTTTATTTACTATGCTACAAGTTGTTTTGATGTTTTACTTTTATTTTCCATCCTGTGCAGACCTCTTGACTGCTTTCCTTTTTTTTTTTTTTTTTTTTTATATATATATTTTTTTTTCCCCCTGAGGGTCCAATCCCTCTTGCTGTTTTGTGGTGATTGGGTAGTTTCTTCCTTTCCTCCCTCCCTCCCTCCTTTCTTCCAGTTATCCCAGTTGTCTTTACTTACTCTTCATACTCCCCTTTCTCCTGGTCTTTATGCACTGACATCTGTGTTTCTGTTCTCTCTTCCTGTCTTACATGCAGTCCCGTTCCTCTCCTCTATTCTTTCCCACCCTGTTCTTCAACAGTCTGCACCACATAGCCTATTTTCCCATTGAGAATCTTGCTCTGTGAGGTTTCTTACATTAAGCAAAGAAATCCTTGGTGTGTTTGCAACCATTTCTCTCTTCCTGTTGCTGGCTCTGTCCCTCCCCCCTACCTGAGTGGAGTCTAAATAATTAAATTTCTCTAAATAGCTCTTCTCCTGCTATGCTCCTGACTCTTGCCCCAAGCCATCTCCTGCCAGGCAGGAGATGGCTGAGCAGTGGGTTCCCTTCGAGGCAGACACCCCTGGCTGCCTCCTGCATGGGCTATCAGGCAGGTTTTGCCATCAGCCTTTCTGGAGGGTCAGCATCCCTTCCAAACAGGCATGAACACCAGTGGAAGCCACTGCCAGGGACTGGCATTGCCCCCAGGGTGCCTATGGCTACAGAGCTGCAGTTAATATCTTCCAGGTTTGCATGCTCAGCATCATAACGCAAATATTACAAAAATTATTTGAATTCCAGTTGAGGTTTGTTTATCAACTGTCCAAACTAAATGAAAAGTGAAACTTCTCCTAGTACTTGGCGGCCAAAACCTCCTGGCTAGAGACAGGTCTCCAAGGCACAATCTCTCCTTAAGCCTTAAGTGATGAGGCAGGAAAAGAGGTGGCTGCTGCTCTGCCCCTCCCCTAACCTCCACTTTTTGGAACCTCCCTCTTGCCATGAATAACTCTAGTGTCTGCCACTGGTGCTGGGCAGAGCTTTGCCAATCATCCTCCTCAGCAGGAAGTGGACATGATTTTGATAGTGTCACTCTACCACACACGAGATGCTGAATAGCAGCAAGAAAACTGAGCAGTTTTGTTAATCTCGCTGGTGTTGGCAGCCTCTCAGCAGCAGCCACAGAGGCACTACAGCTGTCTGTCTGCAGCCCCAGGAATACAATGCTGCATTATTTTATATTCAGCAGATCATCTTTCCAATCATAAGGTCTGGAATGTTTTATATATTTGCTCCTCTGTGAGGAAAGCTTCCTACTGTCACTAATCAACAGATTTTTCAAGACCCACTGTCTTGTGTGTTAGAGATAAATGAATTGGTAGTTACAAAGCACTTTGGGGTCCTAAGGTGGAAATACAAAATATTGTGTGTATTTTTTGGAACGGATCTTGGAATAAGTTACATGGTATGGTGTCATTACCAGTGATGCAAGTCCAACCACATCCTCCATCTAAATCCTCCTGAAGGCTCACTTATTTTTTCCCCTCACAGATGTTAACTTCCATTGATTGTGTTCTCCTTTCTCCAATATTAGGATAAAAAAAAGAGTGTAGAATAATAAGCATAGTGCAAAATAACTAACTAAATAAATAGGATGAGGCATTTTAACACGAACATGGTGTCCCTCAGAGTGCTCTAGTTTATCTGTCTCTTAAATAACACACATTTAAAAATTACAGCAATACAATGGTAGTAAACCAAGAGAAGTTATCCTTTAGTGAATCCAACACAGCTCTTGTTTCTTTCTTTCTTTCATTCTTTCTTGTGTTTCATTATCATTAGCACTGTGCCTAGGTTGGGCAGTTATGGAGCATACAACCTGTGCCTGGTGACTTGAAAATGTTAGTCCCGCCTGCCTTTGGACTATTTGCCATCCCGATTGGAGAGAGCAGGTGCCAGGAGGCAGAGCAGCAACAGTGAGTTTGGGCAGCGTGGCAGGGGTGGCTTTCTGACAGCCCAGCTATTGCCCAGGTTTCTCAGGATGTACAAGGAGAGGTGGCCGGGATGCTGCCTCAGCATTGCTGCTTCCACTGGATGTGCAGCCCTTCCTGTCACTGCCAGCTGCAGTACCACCTCTGCATGTTGTTATTTATATATTTCTCTTCTACACCAGCTCTCAGGGCATCTCCACCCAAAGTGGTGACTTAAGCCCTGTGTAATGAGTGGGTTATTTGGGAGAAGCAGCTCCGCCTGGTCTGGTGGCAGTGGGAAATAGGGCTGTTCCATGGCCACAGCTGGGATGCTCAGTTTCCAGTGGCAGCTATCAGGTCGCTAGTGTTGTGTGTGTTGCTGTGCCCAGGTACAGGGCCAGCAGACAGGATAGCATCACCGACCTGGCTCAGGAGATAAGGTGGGTGGATGGTTTAGCAGAGATAATGGGCAGAGGGCAAATTTAACTCGGGAGCTGTAGCCTCAGGATGAGCCCCTGTAATGAAAGATACTACTGCAAAGTATTGTTAAAACAAAGGTGTCCTGTTTCCTCTCTAGGAGGGAGAAGAGGTGTATTGGCATGTGGAAGAACAGTTATAAGAGAAGGGTCAGAAAGGTTGGATGGGGATGGCACTGATCTGAGAGCTGTCAATACCTCACCCTAGGCAGTAAGAGGGTACAGGGGAGACTCGTGCTGGAAGGCATGCAGCTAGATTCTTGTGTATGTGGAATGTTTGGCAGCATTGTGGCATATGGCTGGGACCCTGTGACATCCTCTTGCAATGAGGAGAGCTCACAGCGACTGTCACCAAAGGTTTTGAGCACTGCTCTGTTCTGATATGCCACAGATGCAAACAAGTACCTTCTCTCAAACTGAGGTACAGTGCAGTCAGGAGAGACTACAACTCTCATCTGACTCTAGCGTTGCAGGTATGTCATTTGTTCCTCGCTGAGCTCCTCTGGCCACCCGGGGCCGGGTTGCAAAAGAGCAGCGGCAGAGAGTGCACAGACCTGCTCCAGAAGTCATCACTATGTGGATGAACTTTGTGTGGCAGTGAAGAGAGGCTGGAACTTGGCACCAGTCTGTCAGTCTGAACGAGCAAGAAACTTGCGCGGTGACTTAAGGGCCAACCTGGTCACCCTCCGCAGCGAGCAGCACGCAGAGGCGAGCACGGGCTGGGCCGGCCGGAGCCGGCGCTGCCGGGGCTCCACCCCGGTGCCCGCAGCAGCTTTTCTGTGGGCCAGCCGGCCGGTGCAGCCCGTGCACGGCCGGGCCGGACAAGCAGCGGTGAGGCCGGGCAGCCTCTGACCCCCGCAGGGTCTTCGCGGGCTGAGAGGGCAGGGAGGTACCGGAGCTCCGGGAAGGGGCCTCGGGTGCAGGCACCGGGGCTGCCTGCTGCTCGGCTAGGGTACCGTGGCCAGGAGGGCAGCCCCTGTCGCACCCTCCGGTGGCGGGGACCGGTCCCGGGCCCTCTCCGTGCCGGCTTTAACCCGCCTGGTACCGGCGCCCGCTCGGCAGCGATGAGGCACCGGGTAGGAGACCGTGCCGGGGTCCGCCGCGGCGAGCCCGAGCGCACTGGGTCGGGCCTGGCTCCACCGCGGCGGAGCTGAGCCCGCCGCCCTTTGTCCCCCGCTCCGGGGCAGGTGCGGGCGGCGCGGCCAGGGACAAAGCGGCCACGGGCTCCCGCGCTGCTCCCGCCGCCGCTGTGCCCGGTACCGGGCGCGCTCCCCCCGGCACGGTGCGGGCGCGGCTCCCGTCGCTCGGCCCCGGCACCGCCGGCGGCTTTTATGCGCAGGGCGGCCGGCGGGCCGGCGGGGGTGGGAGGAGCCGGGCAGGTTGTGCCCGCCGGGCCCTCCTCCCTCGCTCCCTCCCCGCCCGGCGGAGAGGGGTCGGGGGAGGGGGCAGCATGGCCTGTCCGTCCGGCCCCTTTTCCAGCGCTCATCTGCCCCGGGAGTGCGGCGCCGCTCCTCGCAGGGAGAAGAGGTCCGAATGGAGACAGACGGCAGCCCGCCCGGCCTCGCCTCCCCGGACTCCCCGCACGATCCTTGGTACCGCCGCGGCAGCCGCTGCCGGCCGCCCCCCCCTCGGGTCCCGGTCCCGGCTCCGGCCGCGGCCGCCCCCTCCCCCCGGCCCTGGCCGCTCAACCCGGGCAGGCGCGGCGGCGGCGGTGCCGCTGCCAACATGGCCGATC
>JAAGNO010018275.1:0-37286 GCA_033439905.1 Ceryle rudis
CGGCGACAGCACCAGCCCGAGCGAGGGGAGTGCGAGGGGAACTCGCTCGGTTACGCAGGAGAGGGGTCCCCGGGATTTGGCTTCTGCCGAACTTAAACTTGTTGAAGTCACCTTCTTAAGAAAAGAATAACCTTGCAAAGTGCCGTGCGCCGACAAGGGCAGGGAAAATGCCCAAAACCTTACAAGACTGAGCCTTTTTTTTTTTTTTTTTTTAATCCCCCTGGAGATCTTTAATTCCAGTCCTGTCAGAATTCTGTTGTCGGTGCTGTTACAGCAATGATTCCTCAACGGGAGGTCTGGAAACTATTTCCTACGCAGAGCAACTTCCAGCAGTTCTGAGATCTTGCTGTGGTGTACTGCTAGAGACTGACACAAATTAGATGACAAAGTAACTTGATCCTGAGGTCTAGAATTTGGGGATGAGAATGGAGTAACAGTTTCTAGAGAGTCTTACAGAGAGTGCAGCAGAAAAATGTGTAAAAAAAACCCAAACCCAAAAAAACCCAAATTTAGATTAGAAATGAGGCATAGATTTAAAAATCTAAGTTTTTAACTAACCTTTGAAACATAATAGCTGGTGACGTTCTGGGTTCTCCATCTGTCTTTGTATCAAGTCTGGATGGTTTAGGGACAGACTCTTTTCAGTGGTGCCCAGTGACGGGACAAGGGGCAACAGGCACAAACAGGAACACAGAAACTTCCATGTGAACATAAGAAAAAACTTCTTTACTGCAAGGGTGATGGAGCCCTGGAATGGGCTGCCCAGAGTCTTCTTCTCTGGAGAGATTCCAGACCTGCCTGGACACGGTCCTGGGTGACCCTGCTTTTAACAGGGGGGGTTGGAGTAGGTGATCTCCAGAGAGGGGTCATGGAACTGAACTCCTGCATCCCCAAACAGAGCTGTAGTTTTCAGCTGGGACTATGTTAGAGGAGTGGGGTTAGGAAGTCATCTTCCCTTTTCAAGATGTGTATGGAAAACACAAGGTCCATCTGTAGCCTTTCGGAGAGGCAGGAGCTGGGCATGTGCACCCCTTAAAGTCAGAATGAAGTGAGAAAACCTTTAGTCTTCTCCATCTGCCGTGACTTTACCTGGCATACTGAAGGAAAAGAGTCCCTGTGTTACAGGCAAAGGCTTCCTGCTGCATGGAGTCCCTGTTTGGTGTGGGCCTGTGGCTGCAGGAACCCAGCACTGTTTGACACAGAAAAACTTGTTAAATATACATATGTTTGGGGTTTTTTTCCCCATACAGATCAAACAAAATGGAATCCTTATTTTCTCCATGTACACGTACATCAGGTGTGGTTTTCCTGTGGTTTTAAATGACTGTACCATAAATGTGCTTTTACTAACAGATAACCAGGGCGTGTGTGCTGTGAGTAGTGGAAATACTGCACATGTATTGCCTTGGCCTTTTGGGGAGTGGCTGTAAGGCTCTCTGGTTTACAGAGTGGCTGAAAAATCTTCTGTCTGAAACATATCCCCAGTGCTTTTGCTAGGTGCAAAAGTTCTTGAATTTGGATCTTGGGACCTTTCTTCAGTTGCTGCGTTTGCTTCTGAGGTGTTTATTGCTAGGCCGTTCTGAATCATCTGTTTCAAAAGTCTTAGCTTTTACAGTAAGAAATGGACATTTGAGGATTATAAAAATGAGAGTAGATAAATTTAGCATTTTAAAATTATATATTTTTCAGAGTATGCCCCAGGCACTTGAAATAATGGACAGATGCAATTCATATATTCATATTTATAGTGGAAAAAATATTCTAGTATATCACAGGAGTATTGGGATGTGGTCTGGGAGTAATAGAGCGCAGAGGTCATAGGCCAGTCCTATGCAAGGCTAGGTTAAGTCACTAACTTCTACTGGCTATGCTCAGTGATCTCTTTTAAAGTGGAGTATGCCTGTGTGTGGTGACTATACCGTGCTCCTTGACCAAGTGGGCCTGTGGTCTTTGGTCCCTTGCCTTACGTGCCTCCAAGAATTCATTAGACACTTTTTCTTATAACACTCCCTGATAATTCAACATCTTAGGGCACAGCCATTGTTTCCTCTGCTTGCAATTACAGTTTTTAGCTTTTGGCCTCACATACTGAAGACCTTACCTGTGTTCAAAAGTGTAGTGACTCATTTGTGGTGGAAGGAACGGTGGTACTATGCATACTATGGACCAAATGTCTAGAATACATTTTTTTTTATGTTCAAGGAAACAGGATTTGAGTGATCTAATTTCCTCTGTCCAGAAGAAGCTTTGTCAGAACCTTGTTGAGAATTCTCTTGGTTGTGGAATGCCCTGTGATGTGCTTCCTTTCCAGGTTATTGCTGTACACGTGTCTTTGCCCAAGGAGGAGCCCCTGAATCTTGGAGAGCTGGCCCAGGAATGTCAATGATATCTGTCAGAGTCAAAGGTGATGATGTTTTGTTACTTTTGTTTTTCAAACAAACTGGATCCAAGAACGAGCTGAACAGCAGATAAAACACCATTACCTCCTTGATAGTTGTTCAGCAGCAGCCATCTGACACAGGCTGATTTTTGAAAAAAAGTATTTTCCTGCATCACCGTCAGCAGAGCTTTACTAGGAAGTGTTTTTTCTTCCTACAGTTGTGTTTTCCTGGTCTTTCCTCTTCTGAAACTGAGATTAAAATATATTTTTTTAATCAAAAAATGTCTAGATGAAGGTCAATCCTATTAAGTGAATAATGTTACACCTGGAAATCCACAAGGATGAATATATTATTTCTAGGATACAATGTAGTCTTCCTTTCATCTTGTGTTTGGGTTTTGTGGCAAGGTTTTGGTAGCAGGGAGCTGCAGGGGTGGCTTCTGTGAGAAGATGCCAGAAACTTCCCCCATGTTCAACAGTTCAACAGAGCCAGTGCCAGCTGGCTCCAAGACAGACCTGCTGCTGGCCAAGGCTGAGCCCATCAGTGATGGTGGCAGTGCCTCTGGAATAACGTATTTAAGATGGGGGGAAAAAAGCCCAGCAATAGAACAGCAGTGGAGAGAGGAGTGAGAATACGTGAGAGGAACAACTCTGCAGACGCCCCAGTCAGCGAAGAAGGAGGTGCTGGATGTGCTGGAGCAGAGAGTCCCTTGCAGCCCCTGGTGAAGACCATGGTGCAGCAGGCAGACCCCCTGCAGCACATGGAGGGCCATGGTAGAGCGGGTCAGGTATCCACCTGCAGCCTGTGGAGGACCCTAAGCTGGAGCAGGTGGATGCACCTGAAGGAGGCTGTGAATCTGTGGAGAGGGTGATGGCAGTTCATGAATAACTGTGGCCCCTGGGAAGGAACCATGCTGGAGAGGTTCATGGACAGCTCTCTCCCATGGGAGGGACCCCACCCTGGAGCAGGGGAAGAGTGTGACGAGTCCTCCCCTGAGGAGGAAGCAGTGGCAGAAACAATGTGTGATGAACAGACCACAACCCCCATTCCCCACCCCCCTGCAGAGCTGTGGGGAGGAGGTGGAGGAATTGGGAGTGAACTTGAGCCCAGGAAGAAAGGGGGGGGACACGTGTTTTTTAAGATTTGTTTTTATTTTCTCATTAACCTACTCTGATTTGATTGTCAATAAATTGAATTAATTTCCCCAGTTCGAGCCCATTTTGCCCGTGATAGTAATTGCCAAGTGATCTTTCCCTGTCTTTATCTTGACAAACAGGCCTTTCATCATATTTTCTGTCCCCTGTCCAGCTGAGGAAGGCACTGATGGAATGACTTTGGTGGGCACCTGGCATCCAGCCAGTGTCAAGCCACTACAGTCCTTTTTTGTGCCCAGTGTGGTGCCCAGACACTGGGACTAATTTCTGAAATAACCTCATAAACTCCTGGGCCAAGAAACACGGCATTGAGGGGGTTTGTCACATCCCCTGCCACCCACAAGCCTCTGGAAAGATTGAGAGATACAACAGACTGTTAGAGACGGTTGAGAGCATTGGACAATGGGGCATGGAAGCACTGGGATATAAATTTAGTAGAAGCCACGTGGCTGGTTAACAGCAGAGGATCTGCTAACTGTCCTGGTCCCGCCCAAACAAACCTGATACACTGTGCGAGGGGATAAGGTCCCCACAGTGCACAGAGAGACATGGGAAAGGTGGTGTGGGTTGCTTCCATGAGAAAAAGCAAATCCATTTGTGGGATTGTATTCGCTCAGGGACCTGACTGACTTGGTGGGTAATGAGGGAGGTGGAGAGACCTGGTGTGTACCTCAAGAAGACCTTGGGGGAGAAATAATCTGTGGTACAAGTTTTATGTTGTAGGAAGTGATGTAGAAGAATTGACCTGAACCGACAAAGAGTGCTTCACAAGAAAGCAGGTGAGTGCAAGGATGACCTAAACCAAGCCGGTGTTGGTGTCCAACAATCGAACACGTGGCTTCTCCTGTTCTGAGCAACCATGTTGAGATATCTGTCAAGTTATAGCCTGTTCTTATGAACATTTGGAGGAGTGGGGAAAGGCCATGGAATGGGAGAATAACATCTGTCTGTTAAAGGACAGGGGATAGCAGTAAGAGCGTATGTTGGGTATAAAGATGATTTAAGTAGGTAGTATAAGTTCTAAGTGTTGGTAAGAAGAGATTTCAGTAATGAAGATGAGATGCAATGAGATGGTTAGAAGATACATTTATATATGTATTAAATAATGTGGGACCTGAGCATGACACAAATGGTATGGAATAGGGGGTGGAGATTGGATTGGGTCTGGCTGAGATGGAGTTAATTTTCCCCACAGCAGCCCTCACAGTGCTGTGCTTTGTATTGGTAACTAGAAAGGTGGTGACAACACACCAGTATTTGGCTGCTGCTGAGCAGGGCTGGCACAGCATCAAGGTTTCTCTCCAACATGCCCCCCTCACCAGTAGGGTGGGGGTGGGCAAGACCTTGAGAGTGGGCAGAGCCAGGACAGCTGACCCAAACTGACCGAAGGGATATTCCATACCATATGATGCCTGCTCAGCAATAGGAGCTAAAAAAAAGGGGGGGGGGGGGGCTTTTTTACTATGACATTTGTCCTCTGGAGCAACCACTGAGCCTATTGAAGTCCTGCTTCCTGGGAAGTGGCTGGACATCACCTGCTGATGCGAAGTAGAGAATAAATCTTTTGTTTTCCTTTGCTTCCATGCACAGCCTTTGCTTTTGCTTTATTAAACTGCCTTTATCTTGACTCACAACATTTCCCATATTATTTTCTCCCCTCACTGTCCTGCTGAGGAGGGGGGGGGTGATAGAGCAGCTTGATGGCCACCTGGCTCCCAGCCAGGGTCAACCCACCACACTTCTGTATGTTTTGGGTGTCCTAAGGCAAGTCACACTGCTGACCGGACTTTTGACTTGGTGTTTTGGGGTTGTGTTATGTCTTGTTGTGAGCTGGACAACCTGTGTTGTAGTTGCTGCCTAATGCCATTGAAAAATGCCCTAAAACAATGTGACCTTTTCATCATTTCATGTTTAACCGACCTCATTGCTGCTGCTTTCTTGGTTTTCTTTGGCTCCCATACAGGGTAAAATGTGACAGATAAAGCTCACTGTGGCCACAAAGTGTTAAAAGATGAAAGGAAGCGTATATGTATATATATATATGTTTGTGGGTGACAGCAGAGTTGCAACTACATGATTGGGACTGGTATTTACTGTGCTTGAACTGTTTCTTGATTTGTTTTAAGGGCACATTGATTATGTGCATTAGCGTTCTTTATAGTGCTTTAAAGACATAAATATATTTTAATGAAGTTTAATATTTAGGCTTAGAAAACAAAACCTGTCTATATTTATATTGAAATAAAGTTCTGAGATAAAATACGTGATGAGGTTAACAGGAAAAATTTCTTGAAGAAAGTCCAAGGAGTTATTTTGACAGCTCAGCATGGATCTTTATTGGCTTGAAGAAAAAATGGCAACTGCTTGCTGGAGACTTAAGTGCAGAACTTGGATAAGGCAGAAGTGATTCTGATGAAAGCTCCGAGTCAGCTTTGGTTGATGTTCTGGGAACGAGATCTGGAAAGGTGCTGAACATCTTTAATGCCAGTGCACCTCTGCAGATTGTTTCAGATTCATAATAATACAATTGGTATCTCGTTGTATTTCTGTTTTACACAGCTGCCTGGAGAGCTGGTTGAACTTGAAGATCAGCACCACTTTTGCTTTTTATGGGTTTAGATGCAGGTTATGTGTGGCAATCCTGTAAATAGCGGGGAACTGAAGACTGAATGCTGTGGGACAGAGCCTTGGCTGGCATAGTTAGGTTCTCAAGCCAGTTGATACTTATTATACCAGCTGCACTTGAGCGCAGTAACTCTTTTGTAATGGAATCACAGAATGCTGGTTTCCCATTTCAGTTAATAACTTCTGAAAATAATGTAAGTGCTTTTTGCTGATTAGGCATACCTGACGGCCTGGAAAAAAATGTGTGCACAATACACGGCAAGTCAGCTTCCCTTTCCGTGCTGCATATTCAAGAGCACAATAAAATATTAGTAGGTGGAAAACAAATGAGATAAGAATTGGGGTGTTGCTGACTCATGCTGGAGAAGCCATCGTGTTGAGATGGCGGAAGGTGCTGTGAATGTGCTTGTTCTGACCAAGCAGCCTGGAGCAGATGCCGTTCTGTGGTGTCCCCATCTAAATCTGTTTGCAGTCTTAAATTTCAGATCTATTCTTTCCTCCCTCTGCAGGCCTTTTATTTTACACAGACAAAGTCAGTCTTCCCTTTGTGAATTTGGTTCTTGAAAGAGATTGTTTATGGAGGGTAGGTATGGAAGAGGTTGTAAAAGGTTCCCGTTGAAATTATCTGATAAAGGATTGTGAGAGAGACCTTGAACAACCTAAACATCCTGCACTAAGGGTTCTCTCAGCAGCTGCTGTAATGCACTATTTCTCAAACCTTCTAGGTGAAAAGTGAAGAGCTCTTTGCTGCATGGGTACCTCTGCCAGTGCCATCATGATATTATTTACTGGGTCTCCTAAAGCCACTCCTTTTGGGGTCACATTTTTATGAGGCTCTCATCTCTTCTAAAAGGTAAAGGTAAAGAATGTATATTTTCACTTCTAAAATTTTCTATACTTTTCATTTATGGAGAGACATTTAAAAACCTGGTAGAGCCTAGGGGCCTGCAAGTCCAAGGATAAATAAAACCAGCTCAATATTATTTTTTTTTCTTGACAATCTTAAGAAAAAGTGCCAGATAATAATAGATTGACAAGCCAGTTTGTGTCTCTTTTTAAGGGTTCCTTTTTGTCTCTTTCTGAGGGGTGTCAATCCTCTGTCATGGTTGCACCTTCCTAGAGTGAAAATGACTCTCTTTCTCCCAATTATTTTGTATAGGGGCTAACTGGACAGAATGTTGGACTAGACTTGGAAGACCACATTCCTGCTTCCTTTGCTGGCCCACCAGGACAACACACCCGTACTTTGTGCCTCATTTATTCACAGATGAAATTGGAATAGTCATACTGTCTTTGCCAGGTATTGGACCTTGCTAATCAATCATCTCTGGGAAAGCACAGTGTGGTTAAAATACTTCCTAGTCGATTTTTACCCATTTATGATTGTAAAATGGGTTGTACCCATGAAACACTTCGCATTTTATCTTTTGAAGCCATAAATATAAACTTGGGTTTGCTTCAAACTGAGCACTGAAAAATCTGTTTCTGATTTTTTTTTTTCTTTTTCTGTATTAATCATGACTATTTTAGAAATGAATCTTTACCAGATGTGTTCTTCAGTATTGCCTGAGGTCCCCCTGGGGTCGTTTATGCAGGTACGGTGATGCCCAGTTCCTCCCCAACACTGCAGGAACTATGACTAGTTCCAACTGACTTCAGTGTTCACAGACGTGGACTAAAGTCACTAGACTTTGAAGAGTGTGAACGATCTAGTAACGTGCAAAGGAGCCTCTACTACAATCCCAGTGTTCTCCCTCTTTCACTTTTCCACAGCTGGAGTAAGTGACTGCTGCTTCATCCCAGAACACTTTTTGCTGCTGCCATCACTTTACATGAGGAGCTGAGGCACAGAGAGATGGAGTGAGGTAGGGAAGGTGGTGGCTGAGCTGTGTATATAAAGTGATTGCCCATGTTCAACCATATTGACTGAGCTATCAGACTATCCCTTTAATGCACCCACTTTAATACACAAAAAAAATTATAGTAGGCTTAACTGTAGAAATCCATCTGTTCTCCTGACAACATTTTAAGTGAAGCAGCCTATCAATAGGTAAAAGTCTGTAGTACATTTTTTTTTGGTGTGCCTGTGTTCTCACAGCTATTCCTTAAGATCCAAGAAGTTCACTATAAAACAGATGTAGCTGTAGTGAGGTTCCAGCACTGTTTTGGGCATTGCTTCTCTGACTTGGTCTTGTCTTTTTAAGGATTGGAAAGACCTGCATTTGGTAACAGGGTGATCTGGGAATTCTTTCTGCTGAATTTATTGAGGTACAGAGTCTGTGGGTGTGGGGGTTTATCGCACATCTTTCTGACTGCAGCAGTTCTGCTTCTGATTTGTAACGGTGCAAGCGTGAGGGGAATCAGGCCTGGGCTGTGTTCCACAGCAAAGGTGTCATTTGGAGCTGTAGAACACTTGGGAAGAGCCAGCACCTGGAGTCTGCCACCGATAGTGTTTGTGACAGCTGCTGTCACAGCCAAACTGACCTCTCAGGACTCCCCAGGGGTATTGGAAACAAAAGGGCACCCTTTTTTTTTTTTGTTTTAAATTGTGAAGAGTATGTGACTTGGTTCCAGATTGAAAGCATGGAAGAGGTATGGACATTTATTAGTCATTTGTCTTCTTTATTTTATGAACCAGTTCTGAGCAGCCAAGGCTGCATAAAATTGCTCTGTAATTAGCTTTGTGGAATTGGAATCGAATCAATTATCAAAAGGAAACAACTAAGCAGCTAAGACCTGAGCTGAGCAAACCTCTCATCTGGATGTTGGAAGCTGCTTGTGAAAGATGGCACAAATTCAGCCCGGAGCTGAGCTGAGCTGAGTTGGATAGTGACAGCCAACTAACCTTACCTGAGAGGGAAGGTAAGTGTGAGGCAGAAGAGATTTTTCTCTTCTTCTGTCCTAGAAAATCTGCATCTGGATTTAGTCTATCTTTATCCAGCAATGTGTAAGGGTATTTAACTTGCTGTATTTGATACCAGTGGTAACAATGGTGTAGTTACAACTGCTATAGATGGGAAGTCAGTGGGCTTGAGCACCTGCTTGATTGCTCTGCTGGAATGAGTTATTGGTGGTTGCTTGTAACAGTGGTGTCATAGTATTTCAGCAGCAACCTGTAGCTGCCTGGATTAAATTTCATTTCTAATCTTTATAACTGTTCAGTTTTGTAACAGTAGAACCTAAAAAGAGTTTTGATGATTATAGGGGAGGTTGGTAGGGGTGAGTGGAGAGAGAGAGGAAAGAATGACCAGGGAGACCCCCCCTTATAGAACTTGTTCACACTTTGTGGTCATGTAGGCTCCAGAAGAAGAGGTTTGGGAGGATTATTATTTTAATGGAGCTATTTTCTGATGGTGTTTTAATGAGAAATCACAGTACACTGCCATTGAAAGCAGCATGTGCAGTTGGAAGGGTGTAGTCTGTCCCGGGCTTCCACACACATATCCAGTATGGTTGCAAATGCTTATCATTGTCTCTGAAACATCCTGTTCACACTGCTTTGATGAAGCTGCAGGTTTCTTTCCGTCAGGTCTGTTTTGATTTTACCAGCCTGGCTGTCTCAGTTCCTCAAGAGAGCTCTGCAGCATCTGCTGGCTTTGAAGAGATCTCTGCACAGTGTGAATGTGAGGCAACACCTTTCTCGAAGCAAAAAAATGTCCCCTTGAATTGTCTGAGGGCCTGTGTGCTGTATGAAAGCACTGTAAACTCCTAGCCTGAGCTTGGCCATAGGTAATGACAACATCTTGCTGCTTATCGATACTTCTTTGGAACAGAGAATTTAAGGAAGGTGAAGTCTTTGCTCCCTCTTGTGGTAGATGCAAAAATGTCAAAGTTTTGGGAAAAACTGCCTGTAACACTGAGGGAAGCCGAGTGTCTTAAGTTTTTCTTAGCATCTTGTGACAGGATTAAATGAGAGTTTTGACATTGCCTCAAGTGGCATGAAAGTAAAAGGTTTTTTGAGATCAGAACACGGCCCTGAAGCAAAAATCTTTTTAAAGCAAAGCTAAATCTATGCTGTATTGCAGCTTTCAAACAGCCAGGGAATGCAGGATGGTGAATACGGTTAGTTACATATATGCTCCATTGGTCGGTGTTTACATATACACGTGAAAGAACAGCTTAGGGCTATTTGCCTAATACCACTGAAAGTTTTTATGCCACCTTCTGCAGATCTTTGTGCCACTTGGTGTGGTTTTTTCCTTTATATGTTCTTGAGTCTTTTGCAGGTTTGTAATCAGTAGTAAAAATGCATTCACTTTGTGCCCAGTGAGCTTTCTTGACCTTAGAGTGTACATAACATTCAGATAGAAGTTTGAAGATCCTTATCCCATAGGTGGAAATTATGTACATTATTACTCTAAGAATAAGATAAGGAATAGCAATAGAAAACCAGTCCCCAGATTACTGCAGGTTATTACATGCTGTGTAAAGATGCTGTGTCAGATGATTTCATAATATCATTTTGGATATATTTTTTTTTTCTGGAAATGTTTATGCACTTAGGGAAGAATTTATTTTTTTAAAAAACCCCCTTTTTTTTTCTGTCTTTATAGTGGAGCAGAGTGCAATGCCACCAGTGGGGCCAGGAGCCTGGTTTGAAGAGGACTTCACTGACAGTGCATAGTAAACTTCACATCTTTGCAATGGGCTGCGGTGTTATTTCACGCAGGTGTATGAGTGGGAGTGTTGAGAGCCTCCAGGACCCCCAGATACTCTGTAGTAAGGAACTGGTACAAAGCCTGACCTTGAAGATACTGAGAGGCAAGTGAGAAAAGTCAGAGAGGTGAGCAGCTATGTAGTGGTTACAGCTGATGACCTGTGCTAGCCAACTGTAACAAAAGAGAGACAGGTCTAGCTCATTTATACAGAACCTATCACAGAATTACTGCCTTTTTGGCCCAATAGTAGTTTAAGTGTTAAGCAATGATGGTATCACTGCCTATTTTTTTCACCTAATTAAAAGTGTAGCTCTGTTTGGTAGGGGAAGACCCTCTTTGAATTGCCTTAATGTCAGCTGTGTAGTGAACACAGCTTTGCAGTGTTCAGATGGGTGGTCCAGGGTGTGAAAACGTGTTTGGAGCAGAAGAGCTGCCTATCGGGGAAGTGTTTTGGCCAGATGGACCTGCTTGGCAGCAGGGCACTGTTTTCCTCGAACCTTTTTTGTTCCCAACTTCCCATGGAATGTTTTGAGGGAGGGATCTTGTTTTACCTGATGTTAGAACAGGAAAGCCACCTTTTGCCACAGTGGTATCCCTGGCTAATGACATCCTGCGCATTATGCCATGACTTGTTCTCTCTGTTGCCCATAATTATATACAGATTTTGATGTGGTTCCCTTGGCAATTCCAATCAAAATTGCTTTGCTTTTCACTTTGCTGTGGTTTAAGGAATCAGAGTTTGCTGCAGAATGAGTATGTAGATACCTGTACTTTTACTGCTGGCAGAGAAAAAAAATCCAAGGAAATCAATAGTTGCCTTATCTGGATTAGAAGCTGGGCTTTCGGCCTAAAGTGCTCTAAGCAATGCAAGCGTTGAATGAGCACCAGGACTTCTATTTTCAGGGATTACAAGCTGTTGTAAACGTAGAACATCCTGAACTGAAATATCTTCATGTTACCTGTCAGTCAAACATGTTATCCAGGGTGCACTTAAGTGGGTAGATATCTCCTCTCCTATTATTCTGAGGTGTTGCTGTCATGTTGCTGGGGATCTGCAGCGATACAGAGATAAATATTTCAGTGGTGTAACGTTTTGCTTAATGATGGGACATGTCTGAGACCATACATAAGATTGGCTGGAGTATTGATTGCTCAGGTAGCCCCTTTCATTGCATGAGCAATGGAGGACGGATGCTTACACTGAGAAGTGAACTATGTGCAGAAGTGGTGGATAAAAGATCTCACAGGGAATTGGGAGCAACAAAACACAATGAATAATATTCTCCTTAATTAAAGAAAAAAAAAAAAAAGAATCCAATGAACCAGATGGAAGTTAATAGTTTTCTGTGGGAAAGCTGTCTCATGGATGCTGGAGGTGTGAGCTGCTGTTTGCTATTGTGGTGCAGTTTTTCCAGTGACAGCCAGTGTTGGAATGCGCTGACTGAAAGTTGAAGCCTATGGGATAAATCTGTTTCTTTGCCTTCGTCCTTAACTGGCCTCAGCACTGCTAGTTCCAGGCATTTATACCTCAGGAGAAAGGTGCTGGATGGTTGCAAGAGTGGCCTGGAAAACCCTGAGATTGCAATAAATACCTGATAGCATGAGCTCCTTCTTGTACGTTTTCTGTCTTGGAGCTGTTCTTGGCACACGTACGTGCACTGCTCTCAGTAACTGCAAGGGATGTGTCTCTTTTTCCTCTTTAAACTGAAAACCTGAGATTCTGATGGGATCGGGTGAGTCTGGTAGTTGGGTCGTTAAAACAGACCCATGAAATGGTGCAGCACTTGGGGTGCACTATGGGAGAGCTCGCAATGTTTTAAAAAATGTCTGTGTTGACTTTTGCTTCCCATTTCCTCCTGAACCCTGACATGTACTTCTCTCCTTCCTAGTACAGACAATAACACGGGGTTTGTCCCCAAAGTAACACTGTAAAAAGAGAGGGTATTGTAATTACAGAGAAAGGAAGCAGAGATTTATTTTTACATTAGCCGGCAATATAAATGTATTTTATCCTGTTAGGCTGTTCACAGTCCTCATTAATGGACTAAACTTGCTAGTTTGTCTCTTTATCATGTTGATAGACTTGTTAAATGAAACCCTGAGAGATCAGACAATTTAGTCGTTCGTGTGGCCAGTGGCAGCTTTTCACAGCAGTGATTTCTAGCTGGGTTGTATGTGCCAAATGTCCAGGCAGCTTGTGCTTATCAGCATCCATTATACTTTTTGTTGACTCGAACCATTAATAACCTGTCAGATTAGGTAATTAGGCTGTCTCTAGTAGCCAGGGGAAATTGTTTTTCCCTAACTGATGGTATGGGCTGTGCAGTTGTGCAGATAAGCACTTGGTCAAATGGCAGTTCAGGCGATTTTTAACTGGCCTTGCTGATGAATGCAGAAGTAGTGCTGAGGTACGAGGGGCAGATAACAAGAGACAGGCACTAAGAAAAAAATAACCTGCCCCTTTCAGAACACTCTCCAAATAAGACACCAATTATGGTTCTGATTCTGCAAATCTGCAGCGTGTAGGAGCAGCCCTGTTAATTTCAGTGCTGTGATGGTTTATTTTAAAATGTTGCTCTGTTTCTTTCTGAATTGAAACTCATCTCAGACCTGGGAGAATGAAAGGGATTCTCTCTAGGAGGTGTAATTTTACCTCCATGAGCAAAGCTGGCTACTGCTAGTAACTACTGCTGCTCTGAGATTCACTTTGTGCAGTGACCTTCTCTCTTTGGCACTGATGGAGTCTGTTGTGCCCAGGAAATGCTTCAGCAGTTAGTAGATGCAGGAAAGGTCTGTTTATTCTGTTGAAGCTGGGATCCCAGTTCTTAGATGAGTGACATTTACCTATTTCTAGGAGCCATCAGTCTTCAGTGTGAAAAGGCTGTGTTGTGCCAACATCCATCAAACAGATGTGTCACTTCAGTTATGTGAAGACTTTCTGTTGAAATAGACAAGAAAATTAACTTTCTTTTGAACCAAAATGCATTTTGGGTTCTCCATAATTAAGAGCTTAAGTTCTCAGAGCTTCCTTTTGTATTTGAGCCAACTGGTAAGATGGGTGCAAAAGTTGTAGAGGCTACTTTATTCTGCAGGATTGGTAAGGTGAACGAATTCCTGCCCAAAAAGGCACTTCAACAGTGAATCCAACTGTATTGCCCCATCAGAAACATACCCACTCCTCTGAACTGGAACGATGTTTGGGAGGGAAGCAAGCCAGCACAAATAGCGACTCCCCAAACCTGATTGTACTGATGCTGACAGATTCCCCCAAAGGGCTGTGAGATGGTATCAGCAACATGCGCTCAGCTGCCCACTCCTATCGACTCACAGTGACACTGAGCAGATTAGTTGTGGTTGGGTGCAAGGGAGGTCTGGGAGGTGGAGGGATGGAGTGGCAGAGGTCTGGAACATCCTCTGCACACGTAAATGTTGCAGTGAATGTCTTGAGAGAGATGACTTGCTTCTGTCTGAAAGTCACCCTGCACATGCCCATCTTGCAGCCCAGATGAGAGGAGTGGAGTCGCTCCTCTAGCCAGCCCGCCTCCGTCAAGTGTTGCATTGTCGATCTGGATGTGCCACTGAGATTTGTAGCCCGGGGCCTGCCATGCTGTGCCAGCTGAGTGACCACTGAGATACATGTGGCGTAAACCTAACCACCCCAAAGTCAAAATACTTCATGACAAGCCAGCCCTTCCCAGGATATATAGTACAGGAGAAGAAAAACTTCCTCCTTCAGTAAGAGTCCCGGAATGTGTCTCACCAGTAAGGTTTCTTAGTTCCCTGATGCCTCCTTGGGAGGTGTACACAAGGCATCAGCCAGGCCAAGGGTAGGGCTGGTCCTCGCCTTGCAGATGTAGCGTACAAACCCTGAGGGGAGCAAAGCGTTTCCTGCTCAGGTGGTGGCACATGCCTCTGTGCCCGGGGAATTACCTGCTTTTGCACTTGGATGAGGTCCCTGACAGGGTGACGAAGATCTCACTTTTAAATGTCACTGAAGAAATGTTGCTGTACCTCTGGCTGATAAAAATAGGAGATGTCTTTAAACTTTTTCCTTTTGATTTACTATCTGAACTTCTTTGGTTGTGGGCTCCAATACAGCTTTAAGCATTTACTGTGGGTTCAAGGCCTGGAGACATCAACCTACTAGAAGCCACCTTTATCCATCACTGAGATGGGTTAAGCCACTGCTTGGGTTATGAAAGTGGCTGGATCGAGCCCACTGAATTTTTCACTTAAAACAAGATGGAACCAAAGTGCAGTAGGATACAATCCAATGCTCTATTGCAATTCACCTTCAGATGAGAGCTCCATGTGGACTTAAGCAGGGTTCTCCCTTCCCCTGGCTTACAGCCCCTCTCCTTCTTGCTTGGGCAGCTGCCCACAGTTGCCTGAAGCCCGTCATTCCTCTTGGCCCTTGTCCTGCTCTGTCCAGTCTTGTTACACTGTCATTCTCCTGCTTGCTAGTAGTTGTCTTGGTCTGGAGAACTAGAACAAGTTTGTCTGGGGCAGGACTTGTGTTTCAGGGAAGCCTTAAGAAGCCTGCTAGAGACACAACAGATCTATGATATGCTAGTAACCCTGCCTGGGGCTGTTTGAGGCCAACGGTGTTTCTGAAACAGTGAAAGTGCATAGAAAGGGGAGTTGAACTTAGGGAATTTGATTGCATTTAACCAAAATGTTAATTACAGGGATGCTTTTGTTCATCAGTAAAGGGAGAGATCAGCTGAGTTCAGCTGACTGAATTTTACAGCTTGAATGCAACAAATTTTGTGCAGGGTAAAACCTTAAGATGCACAAAGTCAAGGACTGGCTTAGAAACTCTTCTAAGGTAATGGCACAGACCAGCTGCCTGTAGTCGTCAGCCACAGAGGTGCAGAGCCCTCTCCAAGTCTCCTGTAACGGGAGAAGGGGAGGGACAGGAAACAATACTGTTTGTTAAATACTGTTGGCCTCAATAGGTGCTCGATGTGGTGTCATTTGTCGGCCTGGCAGAGAATGTGTTCCCACAAATCAGAGTCCACTTTTTAAATACCATGGGGCAACTGAAGTTCTTATTTGTTTTAGCTTCCAGACTGGGCAACTTTTCTTCCCATAACATGAGTAGGGCTCAGGAAAGTCGTGAGAGAAAAGGTGATAAGGAGGCGCTGTGGAGCGGGAGGGCAAGAGTCACGCTGGCTGGAGGGATGGAACAGGACTCTCTGAAACGTGCTCTGTGCTCACGGGTGCTTGCTTTGCGCAGCTCACCGACGCCACAGCAGTATCGGTGAGCTGCAAGGTCTGAAGTTTGCTGCAGGCTATCGAAACCTCACCGGGGGTTTCCCCGTGAATTAGCCCAGCGCTGCTCTCGGCTTCGCGGAGCCAGCAGACCGGCGCTGGACACCTCAGAAAGCCCAAGCTCACACCGTTGCTTGTGACGAGTCACGTCGCCAGCTGCGGGAAGCGCAACCTGTGCGACGCCCGGCTCCGTGCCCCGGCCCCGGGGCCGCCGGTCCCCGCGAGTCCCGGCCGGGCCGGCCGCGGGGTGTCGCCCGCTGCCGCTGCGAGCGACGGGAGGGACTTCCATGTGCCAACCAGCTTCCTCGCGCAGGGGAGCCCGAGTGTCTCCAGGGCTTTTAGTGCTTCGCATGTAGGTTTGTGTTTCGGCAGCGTTACGAAAGCTATCGCTGCTGCTGCCGCCCGCCTGCTTTTTGTGCTTGCAGGAGCTTTAGTCATCTCCAGAACCTTTGTTACTGCTTTGTGCAGCATCTTGGGAAAGCAGCTGAAAATACCTTCTTTCAGACATCAAACATGCTTTGCTAAGCAACTGCTCTTATCCCATGGAGACCAGCTTCTCAGAAAGATTTCTGTGGCTGAACTTCCCAGTAGAAGGTATTTCTCCCTTCCTGTAGGCAGAACAGCAAGGTATCCCTGGAGAGCAAGGTAGCAGAAGACTCGCTGTCCCCTGATGATGTTAAATTAACACAGACTAGTGATCCCAAACCTCAAATCCATCCCAAGTGTTTTTTTAACACTTGGGATGGATTTGAGGCCCCAGCAAAAAAGTTGATTGCCCTCTGTTCTAGTTAGCAGGCTTGTTTTCCTTCTGTCATCAGAAACGTGGGCCCTTTAGCCTAAGGAACTCTGCTAAGAGACTCCTTGACTATGACCAAAGTACAGTAGGATGCAATCCAGTGTTCTGTTGCACTTCTCTCAACTTGTGCGTTGCCACTGTTGGCACTGAGGTGGCTGGCTGCAAGGTAATCTGATGACACGTGTACTGCAGGCTTTTGAAACAGCATTTCATTCTGGGAACTGCCCTTTGTCTTGTGAGACAAAGTCTTGCAGTCCCCCTCTCAGGTGTATGGCAGATGCCTTATCTTCCCTTCCAGGTGGGGATTCTTGGCAGTGAGCTGGGCTGGTGTAGAGCCTGGAGTTAGGAACCGTACCTTCCTTCCTGCCAGGGTTCAGACCCTTTGCCACTGCAGGCCCTGGGTTATGTTTACAGTGAGACTTCAGGCAGTGCCATGGTGTGCCAACACTTCTGTTTACTGCAAGTGAAGTAGATTTGACAAGGAAGGAGAAATGGAAAGAACAAGGCGGTTTGGCACTCCGGTTGTGTTTCTATGTATAGCTCAGGGAAACTGACCTTGTACCAGGTGGGAAGTATCTCTGTGGGACGGGATGCTGAACAGTGTGGCCTTGCTTTGTGCAAGGCCTCACTTGGCCTACTTCACTGCCATCCAGAGGAGGGCTATAAAAATGTTCAGAGGGCTGGAACCCCTCTGCTGTGAGGCCAGGCTGAGAGAGTTGGGTTTGTTCAGTATGGAGAAGAGAAGGCTCTGGGGAGACCTTCTTGTGGCCTTTCAGTACTTAAAGGGGGCCTATAAGAAAGATGGGAACAATCTTTTTAGCAGGGCTTGTTGTGACAGGACAAGGGGTGATCGTTTTAAACTAAAAGATTTACATTAGATAGAAGGGTGACATTTTTTACAATGAGGGTGGTGAGACACTGGCACAGGTTGCCCAGAGAGGTGGTTGCATTCCAGGTCAGGTTGAATGGGGCTCTGAGCAACCTGATCTAGATGAAGATGTCCCTGCTCGCTGCAAGGACTTTGAACTAGATGACCTTTAAGGATTCCTTCCAACCTAAAGCATTCTATGATAACTTCCATTGCCTTGTCCACAAGATGGAGCTGGAGAGGAACACTAGGACCAGAATGTGTCACTGTGTGTTTTTAAGGAGTTGATCTGTGACTGTTAGTGTACCTGAAACAGCAACAGGGCGTGGAGAAGCTGTCAGAGACAAGAATTGTTGACAGACCAATAGGTTATCCATGCACTCTCTTTTCTCTTGGCTTTTTACTGAGACTTTTGTGTCTTGGCAAAAAGTGCCACACTCTGATGCGTGCGGCTAGAAGCAGCCTGCAGCATCTGGTATTGAGTGCCACGTGACAATGAAGCATTGATCAACTCTTTTCTCCAGCACAATGTGCCCTTACATACTGCCATCCTGAAATTATTGATTAGTCTGGGGTCTGGCTTATCTTGCGGTGAGAGCTATTTTTGTGCACAAACATCAATTCAGAGAATCTCGTTTCTCTTTGGGAACGAGAGCCACCTCATTTCCCTGGACACCAATTTTTTTGTACCACCTGCAGGAGCCGGGAGCATGCAAAACTTTGCTTGTCTTTTAGGGTACCTGGATGTGTTGGACCCCAGCATCTATTTGGAGTAGAATTTTAATTTCTGCCTTCCTAAAACCTTCTAAACCAACAATAACTTCAGTGTTCCTGTATTATACTCCAGCTGTCTCTTGGACTTTCCTCTTCTTTGCTTCCTTAACCTGCCCTAGGGTCATCTCTTTTTAGAGGATACTGTACCTTCCTACGCATGCGAATTTCTGATACGTATTGGAGTCAGCTTCACCTGCCTCTAATGTAATCACAGACTGGAAATGTAATATGTATATAAACTTTTTTTTTTAATTAACTTGCAGCTTAGAATTTTGGGACCTGTGGCTACTGAAGATACACTTTGTTTCCTTTTTCCTGTCCCCAAGTCATAGGTGCGCATTTTTCTACATTGCACTAAAATGATTCCTACTTTGTTTATTCCTGACCAGAACTACATTATAATTGAGACCACACTCATAAAATGTGAGCTACGTCTGATGTGTTGGGACAGGAATTTAGAAATTGTGTCAATACTCACAGAACTTGTGATTCAACAGGAGCCCTCCAGTGAAGACAACAGGTTTTGGATTAAGCCAGAGTATGTCAGTATTTACATGCTGACTTGAGTGCTTTGATCTAGGTTGTTTCCCGTCACAACTGGAACTGAATCACAAACTGAACTCAGTCATAAGCTGAATTACAACAACATCCTCATCTCTTACCGGCTTGCTACAGGTGCCCCAAAATGCGATTGTTCTAAGATACCACAGATTCACGTATGCTGGTTGCTGTATGAAGCTTGTAATGCAGTTCAGTTTCTGCAAAGCTAAAAGAACATCTATAAAATGTCAACGGGAAAAATGTGTCCTTGTCTTGCATGATATCTTGTTTACATGCATTTCATGTGTAATTCTACACATGGTTCTGTTGCTTAGTTTTGTGCTTTTAGTATCTCACCAGAGCCTCTCACATGCTGTTTTAGAAGCATAGAACGAAACATAATAGGAAAGGACTTTTAGTTTAGAGAGAGATTTATTATCCTAGTCTATTTATATTAAATTAAATTGCATTATTACTCTCTCTACTCTATTGATTATCTTCTCAAGTGTGTCTAAAGTGAGCAATTGCCATGATCTTCCAACTCACTGACATCTGAAAAGAGGGAATTCAAAGAGCTTCATTTCAGGCTCTCTTGCTTCGATACATTTACGGAATTTTGTAGCTTTTCTGTTACTCTGCCGTCCCCCCTTCCCCCCGCAGCCTTTAAGTTCATCTATCTCTATATGACTATGCTTGCTTGCGTTGTGTGTAATGATAATACTGTGCAATGAGGTTTTCTTCACTGTAGGCAGAAAATGTGCAGCTGACAAATGAATTGGTCAGACTTGTGCAAGAAGAACCGACAATTTCTGGATTATTAGAGCATCCAAGAGCTTCATTCCAAAGGTGTTCTCACTGCTTTGAGACTTCTCTACCTACGTGGTTAAACAGATCTTGATAAGACTTGTCTGTAATTCCACTTCTTAATGACTCTAAATAACATTACACTTTGCAATCTCGTTATCTATGTACCATGGTATCCAAAAGTCTTCCTGTGCTTATGGAAAGTAAAACAACAGTAATGCCAAGTGTAGATGCAGGTCTGTTACTGTTTACTGTTTTTATCTAATGTTCAAACATTACTGTGGTTTTTGAAGTTCTTTTTCATTCATCTTTATGGTGAGTTGATGTGTCCCTCTATATTCATCAAAATGAGCTTATTCCACTAGTTTTACCTCTGGTAAGTTGGTTATACTTAACTAAATCCTCTTATATCATGTCCTTGCAGGTGCAGTTTCCTGCAGCAGGAGCATTACTGTTGACTCAGTTGGAGGCTGGGGAATGGAGTGAGGTCCTTGGAGACAGTCACTCATCTCTAGGCCTTCACGTAACGTGCAGCATAAGTGCATGGGTACCCTCAGTCACTAAGGGGAGCTATTTTCTAATGGAAGTGAGCTATGAAAGGCAAAAAATTGAGCTAACATTGATGCTGAGAGGAACAACGGAGCGTGATCTATTTTTTTTTTAATTTTTTTTTTCTGGAAATCTGTCTGACACTGAGGTTCCTTTCGTATCAGGAAGCCAGCAACCCCTTCACCCTGCAGCAAGACAACAAGAGCTCACAGGGGTTGCACTTAGCTTGATGAAGGCTACACCTCCTCACTGTTAATTTCTCATGACTTTGGAAAAGGCTTCTGACCCATTTCCCTTGTGAATAGTGACATGAGTTCATGCCTGAATTTTTTTTTTTGCACCTTGTCTAGACATTTATACCTGTGAACAGGGAGTGTTGAGCTGCCACCACGAAAAAAGGAGGACTCTTATTTGGAAGAATTTCATAGTCACTTTGTGCAGGCAGAAATGAAGACATGAAGGCTGTGGCAAAGGAGAACCAGACCTAGAGATTGTCCCGAGCTTCAAGAAAACGATCAGACAGAACCCTTCCTTATCACAGAGCACTGCTGGCGTGTCGTTGGTACGTTGTCTGTATTCATCAATGAAAGGGTTTGCCCTAGGCAGCCAAGGAGCGCAGGAGGGATATATAGGCCTCAGCCTTTGCATCTCTGCTAGTTCCCTTCTTGTCGCCCTGAGAGCTATATGACATGTCATTTTCTGTCAGCTTCCTTTCTCCTTTGGGAGCACTGAGGCAAATAATTAATTTAGCTTGTTTTAGAGAATGCCATTTTACTATCTTGATAAATTAGCCTGGCTGCTGTATCCCTCTGAGCCATTCAGCTGCCTCACTTGTAGCACCCATGCCTCCTGGACTTGAATTTTTCATTATTATTAGTCTGAACGTCTTGCATAATCTTTTATTTGTTTTACCCTTTTGCTTTTTTTTTTCCTCATTTGTTCACAGCTGATAACTTCAATTTTGCCAGTCATCAGTGCCCGATGTGTTAGTGTCCATATGCTTCTAGAGCTCTTCATAGCTTTCTGTCAACCTGTACTGTCCTTTTATGCCAAGGAAAGCTTACTTAGTGAATCACGTCCTTAGTGTTGAGCCCAAAACAGTCCTTGCACATAGCTGCACACCACAGAACCTACAAGCCACTTGTCTATCTGCCCTGAGAGTCTCGTGCAGTCCTTGTTTCCATCTGATTTGGTTAGTTCTCAGTGGCTTGGAAAACCGTTTTCAGCTCAGCAATGTGAAGAACTTACATTTCATAAGATCATGATCTCATGTTCACAATGGCCCACTGACCCCTTAGCAGTGCAAAAATGCAATCTCCAAGTCTTGACATCACTCAAAAAGGAAAAAAGAACCATATTTTCTCATGAAGGTCCATGAGAACTTTGTACATTTGCTGCTCTCCTATAGCTTTGCTCGATGCCTTGGAAGGCAGTTTAGCAGGCAATATGACTAAAACTGTAGCCTCCACTGATGGAAGGTGAGACAAAGGAGGTAAGAAAAAGGAGCAGGCCCAAGCAGAGGTAGGTATGAGATATGGAAGCCAGAGGGGAGTTTATCCATAGACGGCGACAGCTTCTAATATCAGTACCAGTTTTGGTAACATTGAAAGGGAGGCAAGATAGGTGGGATTAGAAGCTCGTCTCAGGGTGAGAGAATCACTGGGTGAAACAGAAGACTCAGGTCCTGTGAACTGAAAGCATGAGGACGTTGGTAAATGCATGATTAGTATTTGCACTGGGTATTCCCTGTGCCTATGGAATCTGATCCAGTGGCTTTAGTGATGCACTCAATTTGGATTGGATTTTGGCCCCGCTAGTCCTGAAGACAAGGTTAGAAAGCAGTGGTACTTTTTCTGTAGGGAGCTGTTCAAAATGTGCGCTTCATCCTGCAGAACCTTTGGAGGAGGGCAGGAGAGCAGCTAAACTCTTGAGCAGGCAGAAATTTTGCCGAGTTTAGTTCTCTTTCCCACACTCCTCTTATGAACTGAACATGTCTGGTCTGGAGTCACTCAGAGATAATAAGCACGGAATCTTACGAAAAATTTCAGGAGCTGCATTTCAAAGTAGATCTGCATCTTACTAAGCCTGTAAAAGACCTAAGTGTGAGTAAAGGATTGAGAAGAGAGAGTGGAGGTAACTATATTCAGGAAGGTGATGGCAGGTGAGGGTTATGTGGGAGGAAGAGAATGAATTGAAGGATCAATCTGACACTTCACGGCCTGATCTGTGGTGGGTCTAAGTTTAGAGAATAAAGTTAAGATCTGAGGAGAGGGGAAGCAGATACAGGAAGCAGAGCACATAGAGAATGTTCTGCCCTGGAGGATTTAACTCAGTAGCAGGAGTTACGGTGCAGCTTAAAGCAAGCCATCTAGAGGGATCTGAGCGAACTACCCCCAGAGCAGTAACTGTAGTGTCACCAGAAAGACAGAACTATGTAAGTTATAGTCCAGCAGTGAAGGGTTGTGCTGATGAAGATTTTCTGTTTTAGAAGTTCTGCTACTGGCTAAAATTATCTGCTCTTCAGACTCAGCAGTAATGGGCATCTTCTGAGGGCTCGACTGTTTATACGTGCAAGGCAGTCTGTGAGAGCAGGGCCAGCATCAGCCTGATTCTCCTCTTCGCTCACGGTAAACCAGTGAGCTCTCCCTTGTCCCATTTATGTGCAGAGAACTTTAGACTCTGTTCTCTGGGGGAGCAAAGACCGTTCTGTCCCCAGGCAGCAGAGATGCAGGAACCTGTAAAGAGCACAGGGAGCTGGATCTATGGCCAACTATTCTGGCATAACAATCAAGTGCTTGGCTGGGAGGTACACACGAAAGAAGGTAGGATCACTCCCCTCTCTAGTATTGCTTCCTCACTCATGGCTGCAGTAGTTTTGATTCCATGTCTTAAAACAAAAGGACCAGCTGTTTTCTAGTTCTCTTTTTTCTAAGCATTTTTCTCTCTGAAGAATTGCTGTGAACAGCCTTACTTTTTTTTGAGGAAAACTGGAGTGTTTTATACTGTTAACCCAAGGTAAAATTCTAGCAAAAATTAAGGTGTTGCAGTTTTAATGTAAACTAGAGATCTGGACTCATCCTTAGCTCTGCCACCATCTTTAACCTGACTGCCCTAGCCCATGGATTTCAGACTGTATTAGGAGTTGTGGACAAACGGCGTATCTGTGATGTAACACGGTAGTTAAAGATTTTTGACATGACTTATGAAGAAGGCAGAGCTTTCTTTTGCCTTCCTCTGTTTTCCTATGCTGTCTGCAGAGGCCCTCCAGCTGTTATAGTGCTTGCACACTCAAGGGCAAGGCAAGATCCATCCGTCTGCTACATAAAGATGTGTTCTTACGCAAGACAATTCTGAGCTTCTCTCAGCAGTGAGCAGGTAACATTTTCCAACTATTTTCTGACACTGTGTTTGGGTAGATTTTGTGTGGGATATACAGTAGGTTGAAAATTAGATACAAAATTTAGTGGAAACTTCCTTTCTCATGTTGTAGCTTTCATTAAAACTTGCAATTTTGAAGGAAAAAAAATACTGAGAACAGT
This sequence comes from Ceryle rudis, assembly GCA_033439905.1. Lineage (NCBI taxonomy): Eukaryota > Metazoa > Chordata > Aves > Coraciiformes > Cerylidae > Ceryle > Ceryle rudis. The sequence goes on from JAAGNO010018275.1 coordinate 23,963, forward strand.
GAAAATTCTGTTTGGTCCATGTCACAAATAAAGTACAGACTGGTAAGAAAAAGCTGATACAGAAGATTCCTGCTTATCTGAAATCTGTGAATCTGCTTTAGTCAAACAGACTGAAATACCCAGTATAGTAAACTTTCCCTGCAAGTTTCTGGGTGAGAAGATAAGGACTTGTTTGTGCAGAGTGAAATATAGGGCCTGACTATGACTGTGACCAGGCAAAAGAGCTAAATTCATGAGCTTATTCCTGAGCCGTTCTTCACTAGCTAAATCCACAGTGTCATATGCTCAGAATGTACGTGAATATCTCAGCTTTCAGCATGCCAAGAATTAGGCCAATATCTGCTTGTTCTGTGCATAAGTACTTGGCACTGAATGCACTGCAGCACTCTGAGCTATCCAGTGTAATGGGATTTCCATAATTTCTTTTAATGCAGTCTTTAGAAGTACGATGTTTAGCTAGTACATCAAATGGATCTGACTGTTTCCCAAAGTTAAAGGCCTGAGGCTGAGCAAACAGATCATTCTTAGATGCTGTAGCATCACGCAGGGACAGCATAGTTCCAAGAGCAGTAACAGAAATACACAGGTGGTACTGAAAAGAGGTGTGAAGAAACTGGAAAATAAAATAAAAACCCAATGTGCAAAGTTAGACCATTTGCCTCTGAGCTTACATAAGCAGTGCTTATACTGGGGCTGTGTTTGATGCTTAGTGACGATGAGGCACGGTAGGACGAGAGAATTGGGAGCCATGAGAAGAGTGAATGCCCAGCCACTTGTGCCTCTGTCGGGCTGGCCCCTCTCAATTCCTGCTAGTGCTGTTGGTATTGTCTCCAGCTTGCTTCATTCCACCTCTGCATCCTGGAGATGGGGGTGTTTTGCCCAGTGCGGATTGGTAGCGTGCACAAGCCAAGTTTGTCAATAGGGGGCAAAATGATGTATTTGCTAATCAAACAAAATTGATTCAAATGTGTGAAGAGTTACCCAAACTTTCTGAATAGGTTCAGCCATTTGTTGTCTTGGCAGCTTCTATAGACCAATCCTATTACAATGTCTTACCCAGCTGGACCCTTGTAAAAAATATTCCCTGGAGGTGGTAAGTTAGGACTCTTTTTGGCTGAGCTGAGGTTTCAGGGATGGTATTCATGCCATTTGCAAACATTCCGGTGCAAGAACATGCACACAGAAATTTCTCTTCCATTGCTTGTTTTGGAATTACATGGCTTACTTTGCATTAATGAGGCCTTTCTAATCCCATATAAGCAGTCTTATTTATGGACAAGCTGTGCTCCATGGATCTTCATCTTTCCTCAATGAATATAAGCAATGAGTGGACTTGGGTTAAATGACTTGCTACAGCATCTTTTCCTGCTTGTTAATAATGGTCTATCAATCATTACTAAACAAAAGCTTATGAGATAGCTGGCTACCTTAATGTGAATGTGAAGTTTGCCAGCTCTTTATTACCTGGGTTATGTACATCACAGCAATTTGTTGAGTTACTCAACTGGAGAGAAGAATTTTATGGTAAGCATCAGGATAGAAATATTAGAGCCAGGGTGTGTGTAGGAGCAGGATACAGTTAAGTGTTATGCCAGTATGCAAGTCAGTAATTTGAGGTTACATAACACAAAACCACTGAAAATAAACTTTGTTTATATGAGGGAGGGTTGCTTTTTTGTTTTGTTTTGTTTGATTTCTTTTGCAGGGGGGAGAGGGTAGTTTTATTGAAAGTCAGAATTTGTAAAAAACCATTCAAGGTGTCTTTGAGAAGGCAAATAAAATCTGTTCTCTGAAAAAGCTATAAGGTGGGAGACTTTTTTTAAATATAGAATTTTAATCATAAAGAACTGCTAAGTGTGATATGAATAATATCTGCTGTGACTTTTCCTGGATCTCTTCACTGACTCTATCATAGAAATCCAAGCAGTTGTAGTCAAAACATAGTAAATGAGAAAAACAAAAGTTGGAGATAACTGGTTTTTGTACTGGAATATGGCTGATGCTGTCTCAGGTTGGAGTGAGGTAAAGCTTGTAGCAGAAGCAGAGGGACTGGATGGAGAGTGGACTCTGCTGAAATAATTTAGTTCCAGAAAATAGGGATTATTCTCAGAGGAACCAAAGGAGGAGACAAAGAAAAAAATATCAGGATGCTATCACTGGAGATGGGCATCTGAGAGATGAGAGTAGGAGCAGGATTAGCTTTTCTGGAGGTAGCTCCCGAGGTAACGTGTATTCCGTTTTCTTTTTTACTGACCGCTTGTCCTTCCCATGGAATCCTTCCCATGGAAAAGTCTCTAGGAGGAGTAAGATGATGCTGCAAGCAGCATCCCTAAAGAAGGTAGCAAAAGGGAATATAAGCAGAGAGTGCGTCCACCCGATTCACTCTCACTGCTGTCCGCTGTGCTTTTAGGCCATATTATGATAGGACTCAGGCCTGGAGGGATGCCTTACACCTGCAGTGCTTCTGCTTGGATCAGAATATCATGAGTGGTCAGAAGCACTTGTCTCTCATCTCATGGGGTTCCCACTGGATTGATTAAATTCAAGGAGAGCTGAGCTCTCCTTGAATAGAGAGCTCAGCTACCAAGGGCCTGAAGGCAAAGCCCATAGCACTAGGTCTCACCTGGGTTTTCTGGCAGTTCTTGATGCTCAGCATTTTCTGGAGGACGAAAGAATAAGATCTATAGCTGAAATCAAAGAATGGGGCAAGCCCTGTCCCAGTAATGGAACATCTCCTTTCTTCTCCATGCCTGTCCTTGCTTGGCTGAGGGCAGACTAAGCCTTGCGTTATACTGCTATGTCCGTCCTGACTATGGTCTTAACACTCTCAATGTCAGGCCAGACTTAATAGTGGAGGATGTCTGAAGCTTTTATTTGATTGAGAACTGGGGCCTCTTTTCTTATCTCTTGAGTTTTCTTCTTGGGGGACCATTTCTCAGAATATTTTAGAATTTCTTAATCCTGGAAGTTTAAGAAACTCACGCAAATATGGGCAGTCTTGGTATAAAGAGGGAAGAAGTGGAAGCCATTATCTAGTATCTCATAAACTGGAGACAGTTCTTCAAACTACAGAACCTCAGGGTTTTCAGGGTATTTTTGCCATGAGCCCCAGATTTCTGACCACCTCTGCTAGGCTGTATATCTCTTGAAGATTAAACCAAATCTAAAGTAAGCATTTATGTTTAGTGGTTATTTATTTTTGATGCTCAATTTAAACAGCTAAAATAGTGATCTAAACATTAAATTAGAACCAAGGCATGAATTGAATCCTGTATGTCTCTGCATGATTGCTTTTATATTAAATGATTTACATGAATGCTGTTATTTATCTTGAAAGCAGGTTGACATGCATATCAATGAGACCAGGTGTTAACATCACGCTGTTCATTTCCAACTAAGAAAATCTTTATATTAATGTGATGGCTTTTTACAAGTGTTTCTTGTAATGGCACTTTGTACATCATAATGTTCCAACATCACAACTCTCATTTTATTCTTTCCCTTCTTCTGAGTCTCTTGCTAGGTTGTAGATGAATCGAACAGGGAGCAGTAGCAGGTATAGTTCAACATAAGATGAAGACAATGATACCGAGGAATCTACCAAAATATCAATAAAACCAAATAAATCACTGAGAGCTGAATCCCAATTTAGGTCAGTTCTCTCTAGCCCAAAGGACAATCTTGGTGTATTCCTGGCTGTCATTTACTACCCAGCATCATAGCTATTCCATCACTAACTTGACTTTCCTTATTTTCCGTGGTGCTGGGATATGGTACTAGCTCATGTGGAGTTGAAAAATGTAGCATTCGTGTTTGTGAGCTTGCTGCATGATAGCTTCCATTTGTTTTAAAGACAGATCACCCTGTCAATGATTTAGGTATGTTCTTGGACTTGTTGGAGCAGGCTAGGTAATGCCCACAGCCAATCCTAGAAATGGGAAGACACTGTCAGGTTGCAGAACTGCAATTCAACTGTAACTCTTGCAGTGCTGACTTCATACTTTGCTTGCACATGAGAGGCTTCTAAAGCTTCATTTGCCTCAGTCAGAAAGCAGAATTCATGTGTTTTGAATGAATTCTATAGAATTATGCTCTGTACACCTCTGGCTTAGCATGGTGATCTTTTAGTTGGCAAAAGGAACAAGGAGTGAGTATGTCTCACACCACTTCTTGCCTGAGAAGAGCTGCTTCGATATGGAGGGAGATAAGAAGGAAGAAGGCCTGTATTTCATGAATAGATCTAGCCCCTTTAAGAGTTCAATCTCAACTGCTTTGGATTTGGGGTTTTAGTAGAACGGTGTGGTGGTACTCTGCTTGTGATACCTAATCATTGCCATAAGAACACTGTGAGAGTTTGATGGACTTCACACCCCTGATCTGGTCAACAACACTGACCAATGTTGGTTCTAGTTCTGCAGGGAACTTATGCATATGCTGAATGTAATTATATTAAGTTCAAGTTGAGTAAGAGCCAAAATACTTCCTATCTTGCAAGTTTATTCCCTTATTAGGCAAAATGCTCTTCATTTTGCAAGTTTTTCCATAATGGATGCATTAATCCCTGCTTATGTAAAGTATTTGGATTGCCCCTTTAGAATAAATATCTTGGTACGTTTACATCCAATAGAAGCTTAATTATAGGTTTTAAAATACAAGAAGGACGGAAATAAATATATCTTTTAAAAGAAAGAATAGCTAACGGTATTACACTTACTCAGTTCAATTGATTGCATATTGCCAAAGGACATTGTATATATAGCAAGTGTATGTACTTAAGCTACAGAAATAAATTTATTTATTAGTGTTGCTAAACTGAAACGGATATAAAACACAGACGTGTTTTAACAGCAAGCCAAGATCTAAGTGATGAGTTACGAATTATGTTTTTAAAGACGTGTTATTTTTTCCTTTTAATTTGAAATGATGAGCTCAAGGAGCACTTAACTTTATTTCCAGTGTTAGTTGCAGGTACTAATGGCTTACCTTACATTATGTTAAGCCATTACATTAAACTTTCACTCAAGCAAATCTCTTCCTGGGGAATCACTAGGAGTTGTTTCTGTGTGAGGGGACAGGACCAGAATTTATAATGTCTGGGAGTTGCCATTATTAGAATGTTTACATCTCTTAATGGGTTAGGGTGTCAGCTGCTCCCTGGAAGACAGGTTTTTTCGCTGTGGAATGGGGTGAGGCTATGTAAATGTTTTGATAGAGAGGAGCTGGCTGTGAAGGTGGTCAAAAGGAGTGGAGAGCAGACGGGCTTTGTGGAAATAGTTGATGAGTTTTTTCAATGGTGGGGGGAAGTGCTTGTCTATTTTTGTTAATGTTTTGAAAAATGTCATCAGCTCTCAAGGACTGTCAGCAGGTTTGTGAATCTGGCACATTGGAGAGTGATAGAAAGAGAGCATTTGGCCTGTTCTTCTCACCTAGAAACCCTGCTCCTCTCGCCAAGCCCCCGACAGCTGAGATTTCACTTCTTCACAAGTCTATGAGAAGGGAGGAACAGAACCAGATCTCGAAGAGGTCTGCTGAGGCCTGGCCTCAAGCATGGGCACAACATTCCGCTACCTCGGGAGGAAGCAAGCGGAGCAGATGGTGACCACTCTGCCTGCTCTGTTGCACAGAGCTCCTGGAGCACTGGCCTGTTCAGCCCCATGGTAGCAAGGGGACCCCGACTCTCCAGAGCCAGTGGTTTGCATTAGGGCATGTGTGGCATTTTCATGTAGCATCAGGACACAGGCATTTCTCTTGATCAGAGATCCTCTGCAGGGACAGCAAGCAAAATTTGAAGCCCGACAGCCTTACTGACGTGCAAGAGCAAAGCAATTGGGCAACTCATCTACCACATGCATAGGATGTCTGAGCTGTACATGGCCAGCTGTGTGGTCACCCTAAAGGGCAAGCTGAGACTTCCCAAAAGACTGGACTTAGTGCATTCTGCACAGCTTAGCACACGTCTTTGGCTCTGGTGGGAATGTGTGGGCATGTGGCAGCTGAGCTGGAGCTCTTTCTGGGGTTGAAACTGTGATCTACAGCTATTCTGACTGGAAAGCTGGAATGACAAAAGTGTGTTTAGTATGGAAAGAATGTGTTATTAATTCAGCTGGCTGTTCTCCTTGATTTAAGCTGAAGCTCCATGTCATCACTGGGATTTCCTCTGTGTGTAACCAGGGAGACTCCAGCAAAACCTGCAAGAACAGAACCCTTTTGCTCTTAAGTTATTAAGCTAATGAGACCCTGTAGGCTGGTTCAAGGACCCAAGGGACAGAGCAGGAAGGAAGGAAAAAAGCTGATATAAGCTGTGGCCAAGGCAAAAAGAGCATGATAAACTGGGTGAAAGTACAGTTGTGTTGCCTTGGTTGCTTCAAGCCTGAAGGATGAGCAGAGCGATGTATTCAGCTGGGGAGTATGAGGAACAAATAAATCTGAGAGTGGACTTGTGAGGTTTGGAAGCCAACTACACTGGGTATAAAAGCAAGAGTTTATCTTTTGGATTTGTAAAGCTCTTACAGCTCTGATCAAGGACTGGATGATTATTTGAACTTGTAGAAAGACTTTAGGGGAATAAGAAAGGTTTTCTGTGAATGCAGTACTGCTAGTGGGAGACATTTTTTTTCACTTCTGGGGCAGTAAGTCCTCAAGGACATGGCTACAGAGCCAGTTGGGTCCGGTACCCATGAAATGATTTTCCCCAGCCCAGCTCTGGCAGAGGTTGGGATGTTGATGGGCAGGCAAACAAAGAGGATCCTAAGCACTGTAAGGCAGGGTTATGTTCTCAGGCTCCATGGTGGTGAGCTCTCACTGTCCTGGGCTAGTAGTGTCTGAGGGACTAAAGCCTTCACTACAGACTAAGTTATCTTTTTCTGGGAGTAGTTCTTGAATGGGATTGCTCATCAGTTGCTCATCAGTTGAAAGACCCCATCACTAACCTCCAGAGTGAAAACGGCAGATCACCAGTATTTTTTTAGAGAGGTTTCCCAGATTTATGCCTGGTTCTGATAAAGTGAGTGAAGTGCTCTTGATACTTGTAGAACCCATGCAGCTGGCCTCAGCCTCATGCCGGGGGTTGTATATGGTTCTCAAAACAAAAAAATATCTGTTAAACTAAAGCATGGCATCTCTGCCTTATTGCTTAGAAGCCCATCTTGTTCTTTGTGAGGTGTTTCTCTGCTCTAAATCCCAGCCATTGAGATGTCTGTAGCTAACACTGGGTTTTGAAAGACAGCAGAGACTGACTGAGCCTTTTTCCAGAAACTATTTGTGGTCGAGGACGGGGAGAAGAAACAAATAGCACATGCTGAGTGTGGGAGAAACAGTACACAGAGCAAGGGATTCACTACCTGGTGCAAGAACACACCCCCAGCCTAAAATGCTTTCAGATCTACTGGCAAGTTAGTATTATCACTGATTTTTGCTGTTGCCCAACTCACTGTATAAATCTGCTTCCAATTGTCAGTAGCATTTACATCCTTTCAACATTTGGTTGGAATTCCTTCACCTTTATTCCACCTTGTCAGTGCTTGATTCTTCTGGGATGCTAAAACGTGTGTAGTTCTCTGGATCACGTACTCACTGTCATGCCACTGAAATAATCAGAAATGAAGTTACCCTTTAATTATGGAGAGGGATGTGACTTTTGAATGCTTCATTGACCCTTGCATTGCTGACATTAAACCTTAAGGCCGTTGGAAATGTCTTATTCAGAATGCCTGGGGGAAGGATTCTGGTTATTTTTGTAAATACCCCTCATTTCTCCTATTTTTGAGAGACTTCCCTTTACAAAATATCTCTCCTCAGTTAAAAACCACTAAGTTGCCAGCCAGCCAGATTCCCTGCCATCTGCAGTTTTTAAGCAGTGGCTGCATGCATGGGTAGTACCTGAGGTCCCAGGGGAGTGTCGCAGGGGGTGAGGCTGGTGTGGTAATTGCTGACTGTGGGTAAGACTAAGGGTGATTGCCTGGAGGAATAGTGAGGAGAGATTGCTGCTTACAGCCATCCACATTTGCTCTCCTTTGCATCTTGGTAATGAGCAATTAGGACTTGCAGAACCAATTTATTTGTTTGCCCTGGTTCGTTCAGTGTACCAGGGTTAGCCTGGTCTCCTGCCTTGTTATGGGCCTTGAAGTTTTTGGGTAGTTACTGCTAGCTTGTTGCTACCTTGGAGGGTTTGGAGGAGCCTGTTAAATCACAGTATGACTGCAGAAGAGCCCGGAGGAACACAGCGAGGCAGTCATCAGATCTAGGACAAGGAGACTAACTTTATGGTATCAGCTCTCACGGGGGGTTATAGCTTGACTTACAGCGGTGGCCAAGGTTGCTGTTGGGATGGCAAGGCCCTGCCAAACAGGCTTGTGGTCCTGATTCTGGATCAGGATGGAGATTCCTTTGTTTGTCCTGCAGCAATTCCATGTACAGTGACAGCAGTGGGGCCATTCCAAAAGGTTGGGATTTATATATAGGTATTTTGTTTTGAATCAAGTTAAATTTAACTAAAGGGAATTTTCAAGCTGTGAGTAGAATTAGGCCCAGTTTTTCAAGTCTGGTGTTTACTATAGCTATGGTAAACCACCTTGGGTGGTTCCTGTATCATGTGAGAATGCTTGAACCTTGGAGCTTTCAAGTCACTATACACCCTACCTCTGAGAGGTATGTACGTTTCTCATAGAGAGAACAGCTACGATAAGAGTTTGCTTATACTCAGGTATATAAAACCTGATCCTTGTTTAAAAATAATATTGCAGGTTTGAGGAATAAATTCCAGTGTTGATTGTGAAATGGACCAATTTCAACAGAACGGAGTTGGCCCAGAGAGATCTCGGTGCTTAAGAAACTATCCTGATGAAGGAAGAGATTTGAGTCTCTGTTCTGAGCTGAATAGAAAAAGGATTTTTCTTTTCTTTCTGGATTTTTCTTTAGCTGGCTGCATTAGCAGATATGATATCTTGCTGGTTTTGTGAGAGTGTGCAGCTGGCAACTTCTGCTTTTGCTGTTATTTGAAATACTGCAAAGTGAAACAAAATCATTTGAGGTTGAAATGGGTAGTTCAAGCCAAAACAAATTGTTACTATTTATTAAATATATATACACACATGCATATTTATACATCTATATTTATTATTTATTTACAAATAATTAAATAGATTGATTCAGGTTTACTGAAAATATTTTTTTCTCTCCCCAGCTGAACCACTGATTGAAAGAAGATCAGTTATTCACACTTCTCTATTGGTGAGGGATGCTTGCCTTTGTCAGATCATCAGGTTTGTAATGAAATGGTAGTATACCATAATAGCTTCTCTTTGACAATTCCCCTTTAGGGCTTCTCTTTACCCAGTGTCTCAGAAACCTGACTTTTTAAATGTAAGGATTTTGTATTATCAGTTTCAACCTGGACTAGAACTTTACCACATAGTTGTTCAGCAAAAACTTGCATTTCAGAAAGTATCTTAAGGCAGCTGCCTCGCTTCCCCTTTGGGCATGTTTGATTTCTCCTCTGACTCAAATTGGAAAGAGTGGGGGGAAATGTCATAATTTCTTCTTCTCTTCTTTTTTAGTAACCTTTTCATCAAACATGAGGAGCTGCATGTCTTTATGCTTCAAATAATGTTATCCTTAGGCAATGATAAGTACAAAAATGTGTTTCTGCCTTGAAAATCTTATCACCTCACTTTCAGATTCTTCACTTTCCTTGTATCTGTCTGTCTGTATCTTTGTGACTGGCCATGTCCTATAACAACATTATTTATGTAAAGTACAGGAAAGAGCTGTACACGAAGAGTTCAAAGGCAGATTGTAATTCAGTAGAGATCAGGCGTTTCTTTGATTGCAGCTGGTTTGAAAAATGAAAATGAAATGCAGATAATCATTGTTTCCTCCCTTCAATTATTTTGAAAATACAATAACATTTATCTTTTAGAGACTGCCTTTTTTTCCTAAGTCTTAAAACTATACTTAAACCAGACATGACTATTAGGAAACTTTTTTTTCAAATATATGGCTTCAAGTTAATTTGATATAAAGAGGGGGACAGTCCTTGGATATCTTGCTGCCTTTGTGGGGAAAAACAGGTTAAGAGCTATGGGATACCAGAGGCCTCCCCAGGCCCTAAGTGATGGAGCAGTCTACTCATCTGCAGCTGGCTGGAGAGTCCATCAGACTTGAATGACCTGATTGGAGAAACTATTTATTTTGCTTCTCCAATCTGCAGTCTGGGGAGAAGGAGATTTTCTTGTGATTCTTAGATCTGAGTAAGGGCTCTGTAGGTCTAGACATCTGAGGACACCCAGGGGTGGTGAGGCTGTGGGGATGAGAGGTGCTGTGGTGAGAACAAGGAGGATGGAGTAAGAGGACTGCCAGGCAGTGAACTGGGCTGCTAGTGGAGAGCAAGACCCTGCATCTCCCCAGTGCTGAGCAGAGTGTGAGAGGGGAGAGAGGAGGAGATGGAGGTGTCATAGTAATTTCTTTTAATCTGAGCCAATGGGACACTGATGGAGTTGATTTTAGTGGGGGGCATTTAGGGTGATGTCCACATGTTGTTAACAGGGCCCTGTGTACCTGATTGATGAAGGGACACCCCAGCTGCTTTAGGTTTACTTACCTCCATTAGTGAATCAGACCCCATCAGGGCAAGCCCCAAGAAGAAAACAGGCATTTCTCCTTGGGAGCAGAGCACTCCCCAGGAGATCTCCCTGGCTCTTGCTAGAATAGTGATAGACCCATCCCATCTCCTGCTCAGTCTCTGTGCATAGTGGGAAGCCTTTGCTGAGAGTGTCCAGAGGTTGCACATCTCTTGCCATGTTCCTCTGAATTTTGCCCCTTGGCTGATGTTGAGGAGCAGATTGTTTGTCTGAAAAATGGGGTAAGATTTACTCTTGGTAAGCAGGCACTGGGCAGAACACATAGTAACTGGCAGTGGCTCAGTGCTGTGTGTCTGATTTCAGCATCTTCTGATACAGCTTTAACACAGTATGGAGGAGGGTGACAACCGGGTACATTCTGCACCTGGATTGTCATCACTTCTTGTCCCAAAAGTAAGGACTCTTGCTCATGAATATCAGAGCAGTACTGAAGTAAGGAATCATTTAGCATTGAGAACTTCCTGCTGCCTCTATTTCTCCATTCCTTCACCAAATGCTGAGTTGTCTAACTAGTGTATGATGGTGTCATGAAATATTGAATCGGGGAGGCAGTCCTAATGTTCCACCAGGTACGTACTGTAAGCAGCACAGCAAAATGATTAATGAGACCTGGCCCTACCTCTGTCAAAGCCAGATCTGTTGGGCTGCACAGTTTCTTCTTTTTTGGAATATTCTGCTCAGCAGCAGTTGCTGTACAGACTCATCAGCAAATGAGTAGCAGATGGAGTGGTGACACATTTTATCTTGCAGCAGCAGGGACATTGTATGTGCTAGGAGAATTCAGAGAAGTTAGTTTCATGTGAAGTATGTGATGAAAGAAAAGCTGCTGCTGATTTTTCTTTCTCTGCAAAATTGCAGATGGACAAACAGAGAAGAAAGGGGTTGTCTCAAGCAAGGCAGTAACAAAGAATGAAATGTTCAAGAAGTTAAAATTAAAACCCCTGCTATGGCAGAAACATACATCTCTGCCTCCTGTGCCCAACTGTTACACCATGACTTAGTTTCTGTTTCAGACGGTACCCTTTCAATCAGGGCTTTACAAATTGGTAGGTAGAGCTACTGTTCTTTAAATGCCAGATGCTGCTTGTCATCAAGAATGGTTAATCCATATCCTGGGTCTTGTATAAATTTATTGCTTTACCCCTCATAATATATAGTAAATGAGACATTGTAAAGGAAAACCTGCAAATTAATCTGAGCTGAGACTGTTTCAGGGTTGTTTGGTTCCCGGGCTCTGCCTGCATATGCCTCTTCCTGTCTAAGCTCCATGAACCATAATGTTTACTGGGATACTTGTACTGGAAATTGCTGATTGTGAAGTCCAAGCCTGAGGCTGGATCCTGTATCTTAGACTGGGAGAAATGGTAAAATAAACTGCAAAACAGGGCTATGTTTGTCCACACTGTGTCTAACTCTTGAAGATGCAATCAATGTCCAAGGTGCGTGTAGGGGTCTGATCTGTGAAATTCCTTGCAGTAAGGTTTGGCTTGGTTGTTTTGTAGGTTTTTGTTTGTTTGTTTGTTTGTTGCTTTGGTTGGTTTTGTTTTTGTTTTTGATTTTTTTTTTAATTTCTATTACCAGCCATGTAGGGGGATGCTTTCTGCCTGGTTTATGTGGGTAGTGCTTCTGCTTCCCTCTCGTTTTCACCCTAAGTTCATGCTCCAGGCATTTGGCAAGTATTTTTTCCCAATGGCTATATTGATCTGCATGGAGAGAGCATATGCAGTTGGCAGTGTGCCGAGTGCCTTGCTGATCATCAGGCACAAGGCACATCCACAGATGCCAGTTTGCTGTGGCAGTGCTAGGTAGTATTGGCGTATTTGGGCCGATGCACCCAAAAAATGTCTCAGCCCTCCCACAGTTTGATTATTCTTGAGACAAGCTTGTTCAGATGAAGAAAGAGACACTGACAAGACACTGGTAGTGGCAGGGAATGGGTCACGGTAACCCAACTGTCCCTTTCAGCTCTTTATCCCAGTTCCTTCTGTGTCTTCTGCAGTAATTAGTATCCCAAAGGACATAATTCAAGCGTCTGTTCTCTTCACTTGCCCTATCCCGTGACACTCTTAATGCACAAAAGGCTGTGACTTGCAACAGTAGACATATTGGGAGCCATGTGCTTGTCTGTGAGGTTTGTCATGCTGTGCAGAGAGGGAAATGCTGGCAGCCAGAGACAAGCCTGACCTACCTGGGTTTAGAGGTGTGACTGCACTGCATCACCAGAGTCTGTCTGAAGTCTCAAGGCCAGGTTGGATGGGGCTCTGAGCAACCTGCTCTAGTGGGAGGTGTCCCTGCCCATGGCAGGGGGTTTGGAGCTAGATGATCTTTAAGGTCCTTTCCAACCCAAACCATTCTATGATTCTGCAGTGTAAAACATGGTGACTACCAGGAGAGGATAGAAGGTAGCAGGTGTGGAACATGCATGTCAGCTCTAAAGCTTCCCAGACAACAAGGATGCCATGGTGGGAAGCGCTTCTGCAGCCCGAGTCACAAACATTGTCCGGAACAAATTCCCAGTTCCAAATCCTTTGCGACAGAGGATCTTTAGCCATCTAATGCTGATCTTTCTGCTGATTGCTGATTGTGGTCTAGTAAGAAATAGTTGGGGGGGGGGGGGGGGGGGTGGGTTTTGGTGTTTTTTTTTTTTCTGGGGTTGGGGTGGGTTGTTTTGTTTTTTGGTTGGATGT
>JAAGNO010018275.1:37296-54167 GCA_033439905.1 Ceryle rudis
TTGCCGCGTGGCTTTGTTTTTTTTTTTTGTTGTTTTTGTTGTGTTTTTTATGTTTGTGGTGTGTGGGGGGGTTTTTGTTTTTTTTTTTTTTTTTTTTTTTTTTTTTTTTTTTCTGGGGGTGTGTGTGTTTTGTTTTGTTTTGTTTTGTAGTTGAATGCTGTGTTAAAGCACCCAGCTCTGCATAGGCAGCAAAATAGCCGACGTGCCTACCAGGCATGAGTGAGCTTAGTGACAATGAAACCTGGTAGTCCTGCTACAGCTGGGCGGAGTTTAAATACATGTTTTGCAGAGAACGTCAGGCCAGCTCTTAGCAGCAAACCCCAAAATGTTCCTGAAGATGGTATGGTCTATATGCTCATGGAGTTTTGAGTGCTTTTGGAGTCAGATTGGTTGTCACATAAAAAGTTGGTGGAGAGGAAGAGACAACCCTTTTTATCCATGTGAACAAAGTTTAGCTGCTAATCGGAGATGCACTTGCTGCTCCCAAGCCTGGATTCTCTGCTAACTTGTATTGTGGGCAGAGCTGCTCAGGTTTCACAGCTGTAGTAGTGCAGCAGTTCCCCTGGTTACTGCTTCCTTTTTCAAACTCCTCTGGTGCCAGTGGCCCCTCCTCAGTGCCTCTAGCTGTATTAGTAAATTTAACCCCTGCAAGGGAATGTTCCTGGGACACGGTTAGCTGCACTGGTATGGAACATCACTCGTATCTTCTTCCCAACACTGATGCAGATGTGGAGTACATGAGGGTGTTGCATGTTAAAAAGATTTCCTGAGAATCCACTCAGGGCCACTGCTTATAAATAACATGGCTCTTCTGAGTCCATACCAACAAAATCTTCATGTTGCTCCATCATGTGCTTTCTGCTTCCTTATCTTTCGAGGTGTGTGTAGATGTGGATGCCCATCTGCACTTGTGTACCAGCACATGATCGATATGATGTTCAGATACGGGGAACTTGGAAGTGATCACCTGTCAGGGTCATTACCTTGAGGTGTATGAAGGACATCAAGAGATCTAGGTTAAAGAGTATGTGGGTTTGTATATGTGTTCGGTCCCTTGAAGAACAAAAGAAACATTTATTCACAGGGAGTGGGGGTTTTGTTTACTGAATTTCAACTGAAGAGAATAATAGAGCCAATCTGACCTCCTTTTTGGTAACATGCAACAATCATGCTCTAATGACAAGCACATAGGTCCAGATATTTTCTGCTCTGCTCTCTCTTTTCTACAGATCAAAGACCATCTAATGACAGCCATAATGAGTCTCCCATAGAGATCAAGCTGCAGGTTTATAGTATTTTGCCAATTGAAAACAATCAGACTTTTTACTGCAGGAGAGAAAGGCATTCTGACAATAGTCAGCAATTCTGCAATGCTCAGATGATCTGTTGAAATACTGGCCTTGTCCCATCTGGCTGGATTGGGCAGAACTGTAACAAGAGGACTTGTTTTCCCTTTGAAATCTTCAGGTTTTTTTCTTTGTAAGAAAGAATAATGATGCAGTTGCTAGCACATAGAGCTTTTACACCAGAGTAAGGAAGATAAGGGGGCAAAAGCTTTAAATTACCTGTCAATTACCTGGTATATTCTGAGAAGTAATTTCTGAGGCTTCATTCTGAGACACACATTCAGTGTGGTCAGGGAAGGTCTCACTGTTGCACCTCAATCACCAGCTAGTCTTTTCCAGGACATTGACTTTCTGGTTAGAAGATAGATGCTGACAGCCTCCCAGGGCATGAGAGCAGGGAGAGAAGAGGGTGCTAGAGGCACACATTGTTGGTCTTATTTATTTGACACCTCGCGGCTGGACACCTGGCCCATATGAAGAGTTCCATCATGTTTTGCTGCTTGCAAAGTGGTGCCTGTGCTCCTCACACCCTGCCTCTAGGCTCTTCCTCACTGAATAGTTTTTGAGGCTTTAAAGTTGGGGGAGCTGGTCCAAGTAATGAGAGGTTATCACCCTGACGGGGCAGGGTGAGGGATGTGTATGGGGAGATGGGAGTCTCAAAGAGGAGAGAGCAAGTGCTCTGCTCTTCAGGGAGAGTGGCAGCTTCTGGTATGAAGAAGACAGGTGAGCACCTTCTGGGGGGGGGCGTTGAGACTGGTATCTGTCACAAATGACTGGAGGGGTGGGAGTGACCGTTGATGATAAAGGATAAGGATAATTGCACTTCAAGCAGTGATGGCCTGAATTGCATACCTAACTAAAAAAGCAGCAGAGGTAAAGCAGCATGTTGTCCCCCCATGTATGGTGACCAGGGTGTGTGGGAGACAAGTGTGAGCCGCATAAGGCTGAGGCAGCCTGAAACCAGTCTATGAGTAGGTCAGTGTGCCACTTAATTGCAACTGAAGACCCAAGGTGGTACCTGGTGTTTTCACTGGTGCTTTGCAATGGATTTAACGCCTACTTTACAGGTAGAAAATTCATATATCAAACAGCAAGGTGCTTTGCCTGGTCACCGGCATAGTCAAGATTACAGCCTTGACCTCCGCAGCCCAGCCCCCTGCACTTCCCCATTGGCAGAGTGCTGATAATAGGTGGTCAGTTCTAAGTGCACAGGATCTTCTGGTGTTGCCCAGCCTGCACACAACAAATCACTGTTGTCTGAGCAGATGGAGGGACAGACCAGTCTCCTTGCTGCCACCAGGAAGTCTCCAGAGTTAACTAATGCAGATAGAGGCATTCTGCTCTCATCACTGGTGAGTTATAGCCTGCAAAGCAAACCACTAGAAACCATCCTCTGATCATTATGTCATCTATGCAACTTCTTAATTAGGCAAAACTCTCACCGAAAGACTTCCTTCCTTCACTTACCTAGTGTAGCCTGTCCCACCATCTGCTGGAGAAAGACAATTTGGTAAGTGATTTACAAAAAATGTGAAGAGATCTCTTTCTACTGTTTATGCATAACTCTCCTCCAGTGCTGTGGTGTCTGAAATCCTCTGCAAAGCTGACTCCTAACATCGTCATTAATGTCTCTGGCATGGTAGGGAGGAATGAAGGATGAGCTTTAGCTGAACATTAATCTCAGATTAGTCTGGTTTAGTAAAAAAAAAAAAGGCAATTGCATAATTTCTGAAAACCAAAGGGAGACAGAAACCTATTCATTTGGATGTAAATCGCTTTAAAGTGCTGCTCTGGGTTGGAATTTAGTTGATGTTAAATTTGTCAGCCTAAAAATGCAGGGGGAGGGGGGAGAAAGAGAGATTGCAGGACCGCTTTCAAAACTCTTTTATAATGCTATATATTTAGAAAGAAGTGAAATCCTACCTTGTGGTAGTACTACAGATTTGTCTGAAGGAACAGGAAGGAATATTTGCCTTCCAGTGCTTGCTTTGAACTTGTGAGCATATTAGAGCCTTGAATCAATATTCAGTGCAATTTCATTACCAGTTGAGTGAATTCTCATTTTTTCATTCAGAGTGATTATTTCCCTCCCTCTAGCTGTCAGAGAGATTCTTAAACACCCTTTTGCCCCAGACCAGTCACAACACTAGCAGAGCTCTGTGAAGTTTGGACCTGCTACTCAGCACCAGATTAATTAATCTTTTGGGTTTCTGACAGATGCTAACTAAAAGCAGCTGTACATTAAAACTTTCCTTTAGTGATCAACACGTAAAAGTATTAGGAACTGGGAGGAATAACACAGAATACATTATGTGCTGTGAGTGTATGACTGAAACAGATAAAATAGCTGCAAAATAAAATGTAAAGCTGCAGCTTGACATGATTCATTATAATGTTTGAGGAGTATTTAACAGTTTAATTTTCTTAATGATTATAAGTGTTTGTTGTGAATATTCCTAATAGATATTTACAAACAATATGAAATTTAGCATTTTACAGCCAAGGCTGGATTTAATTTGTATAAAATTCCCCCAGTAAAAAATAGATTTCTTTAATACTCCAGGCACAGATGCTGCCAATTCTTTTGAAATTTCCACGGTTACCAAGAAAAATTGTATATATTATGAGACAAGTCTAATAGATCATAGAGTTAGTCACTTAAACCTGCAGGAAACACATTTATTAGGGCTTAATCTGTATTATTAAGCACTCATGGGGAATTCACTATTAAAGCATAAATCATTGTCAGTGATGATCTCTAAAAACCAATGCATGCTGTGATTGCTCAGACTTCACAGAGAGCAGTCAAAACATAATTGCGTGAGTTCAAAGTGAAGCCTCTTAGGAGTAGTCTGCATGGTCAGTGCTTGCCCCACGCATCAGAAGTGTTCTCTTTCGGGTGAGCTGCTCAGTTTGCAGACAGGCTTGGCCATAAGGCAGCACAGGGGGCCAGGCTCGCAGCCTGTTTGGTGGGGAAAATGTGCTGTGGAGCCTGCCTGGTGGCTGCAGTTCGTCACGTGGTGGCCAACATATATCTTCCTCCACACTAACGTCCTCTACCCTGTGCTGCACGTGAGAGATGATTCCGAGCCATGCAGAGGATGGGCACGTCACAGCCCATCTAGAATGTGCCTCCAACAGCCAAGTGCTGTTGCTCGTTATCGCTTGATCAGTGTTGACAGGGAACACTGGCAGTTGGATGGGGGACAAGCAGGGTTTTTAGTCAGGTGTTCTGGGTTGGGGGAGTGACCCTTACTACATTCTGAAACACACCTTCCTGGAGCCGGGCACTCACCGTTGGTCCCACAACATGTGCAACGTGTCCGATCTGCTCATCAGCCCTACAGTTGGGGCACGGCAGAGCCTCTTCTAGACAGGAGGCTTTGTGATTTAGATCATTTCAGTATTTGGAAGGCATCATTCCTGGAATGCTGGAGCCCCACTTCCATGAGATTTTTGGCTATAGATAACCAGTAATTTTTAACCTAAGTGTTAATGAGGTGATGTATGTCTTTAATATATGTATTTGTTTGGAGGCATTCCAAGCTCTTGTCTCCCAGGATTTCTGTGTGTTAAGGAAGAAGTGATTTAACTTTTGAGCATGAAAAGGGGTTTGAAAGAGCAAGTAACTGGACAGCACTGTGCAGTAAGTGGCAGTGTGAGCTAAGGACAAAATGCTTTGACCAGTGTGTCCTTTGACAGCCTTACTGTCAGGAGGTGGCTCCTATGTGACGGCTGCCAAGAACAGCATAACAGGAAAAAGCCTTAAAATTCTGCTTGAGAACAAGCAGAAATCTTCAGGGGGCAACATGGTAAATATTCTGCTGATCATCCATCCCGAAGGATGGAGATTGGCATGTACTTTATGGTGTTCAAACAGCACCCTGAGTAATGTTTGAGTTCTGTCCCTTGGGCATTTTATTTAAGTCATTCTCTGATGGCAGTTTGATTTCCTTCTTGTTTTAATACACTGTGAATTCAATTCTCAGTTGCACTAAAGTATTTTCCCCTTCTTTGACAGCATGTCAGAGGCTACAAAGTATGTTCGTATTAAGTGCTCTTTGTATTGTCAGAATGACGTGAAGTGTCTTAGGCTGAGTGAGAAGAAGGTCTTTTCTTGGGGCAACTTGAAGCTCAGAAGTCCCCAGAAGTAAAGTCTGCTGAAGTAAATGTTTATTTTCAACAGTGTCTGGAAAATAAATATCTAGTGTGCTCACCAGACTGTGGCAGTAATTCACAGTTAATTCTCCCACAAGATCCGGGGAATTGGAGACGGAGACTGAAAAGACTATTAGCTTATCTGCAGTCTTTCATCTAGAATCTTTTCATTGACTAATAGTAAGATTAAAATCAGTCTGTTGTTCCTCCTCTATACACATTTCCTAAAGTCTTATTAAATCTTTTAGATGGCTTTGAACAGAAAGGAGAGAAATGATTATTTAAAAAAAAAAAAAAAAGACTGATTCAAAGTTAGGAACTATAAGACTATGTAATGTTAAAAATAAATGCAGATCCCTGTGTCAGTCTGGTTTCAGATCTAAAGCTGTACTTCTACTCTTGCATCTTTCAGAAGAAACACTTGTTTTAGCCTGGTAGGGATGTAATATATTGACATCAGTGACATGAGTATAACTGAGATGAATTTGATTCTGCTCCTCACGTCACTTCTTTCTTCAATCCATATTTCACTTGAGAAGCCTGATTTGGTGTCAGACAGAGTTGCATGTGGTAAAGGGTCCTGGCGTTTTATTGCTCCTGCCTAGATGATATTACTAATGTTTCAAGGAGTGCTGTAAAGCATGAAAGCAAGACATAAATCTCTGAAGGTAGCCTAGCTGCTGTAAAACTATAAAATAAATGCAAACCTTTTGCATTTTCTGCAATGATGTTAGAAAAGAACTTGACCGATTGACTGCTAATTCTGCTGATTGAAAATGGGAGACAGATTGATATTAGCCAGATGAAATCTAACAGGCAAGCTACCCCTTGTTCTTACAGTTGTGCAATGTAATAAGGGAAAAAGAAAAGGAAGAAACACATGCCTAGTTTTTCTGAGCTGACACTGGGCTATCAGTTAGAGCTGGCCAAAAGGCACATTTTCCATGTTGTAAAACAACTTCTTTTTTTTTTTTTTTTTTTTTCTTAATTATATTTTGTGTCAGTTTGAATCAGACTGCTACCAAATATTTTGACACTTCCCGTGAACTGGATATCCCGGTAAAATGTAATTTTGGAAATGCTGAAATATGTCATGGTAAATTTACTCCCCTTGATCCACATTGCTTTTGGGCAAAATATATTTGTCTTTTGCAGTATCACCACTGCTGACAGAAGCCATGAAATAGCCAGGGGTAGTTGGGGGGCTGACCATCTGGGGCTTGTTCTGTGCAACGCGCTGTGAGCTGTGGGCCCCGCAGGCTCCCAGGAGTCTGCTGGGCACGTGTTGAGGCAGTGCTGGGGGTGGCTGAGGCACTCCTGCTCTGCCTCCTCCCCTGCTCCCCTTCCTCCTCTTGTTTATTCAGGCTGCTGCTCTTGCTGGCTCTGGTCTTGCCCGTTTGTCATTCAGGACCCCTTTTTGTGGAAATGAGTCCTGGTTTCCTGAATGTGGCCTCATCCTCTGCATGCACACTCGACGTTACCTTGGCTCGCCATGGTCTTTGGTTTCTGCGGCACTGACTACGCCGAGCAAGTTCCTCATACCTCTGCACTTAATTGCAGCCTAGCTTTAATCGATGGATCTTCTCTTTGGGTTGTCCAAAGTCAGACAAACATGTTTTGCAAAGAGTATTTTGACTTCATTGGTAGGAAGTATTTTGGGTAAAATTGGTTTCTACAGAAGTTTCCGTCTACCTCATTGTGTGCTGTTTCTAGGATGAATATTAGTATGGCTTTCAAACTTACTCTACTTTTGGGAGACTTTCTTTCCTGTGGGACTTGTTCCTTGAAATCGCTTTCCACAGCAGGCTCAGGTTCATCTTTTGTGCTTTATATTATTTGCTCAGATGTTTCCATTGACCTTTTAGACTCTTAAGAGTTAAGGATTGTGGTAGATGTAGTTTTGCTTTCGTAATGTAGGTGTTGCCCTGACCTTGCTAGTTGACCTGAAAAGCCTTATTTCCATGACATTATCATCTCTACTTGTGCCCATCTGAAATGTGCAGTCTGGCATATATTGCAGCTGGAGGTGAAGGGAAGGTCAGGAACTGTAGCCCTGCAACTGAGACCGAAACGTCTGAACAGACAGGTGCTGCGCTTCACCTGACTGGTTCAAGGCAGAGATATTAATTCCTTACTTTCCTGGACGTGCTTGCACAGCTTATTTAAAAAAAAAAAACAAACAAAACCAAACCCCAAAACAACAAAACCACACAGAGAACATCCTGGAGTGGTGCTTTATTACTTTTGGCTCATGCAATGTTAATTATATTGGCTGGGTGGTTTGGAATCTAAAAATTGTGATCTTCAATCTTTAACGAGAGACATCCCTGCCAATGGCAAAAAGCAGGGATGCTGTTCGCAGGTTGGCAGATAATGGCAGCTTGACTTAAATTCTCATAAGTTTCTGAAGGATTCCAGTGCCAACTTCACTCTCCCCATCCCCAACGGCCAGCACTCACCATCAGCTGTCTGCCCTGCAGTGTAAGCCAGAGGCACTAGCTCATCAGTGAAAATAAAAAAAAAGGGAGTTATTAAACATTATTTTGTGCATTATTATGTTTTCCTTTTTCACGCTGTTGTTTGTTAGACAGTGTTGCCTGACACATTAGTAACAGTCACTGTTAAATGCTTCCCTAATTACGTCAGTCTCTTCCCAGGAGGAGACACTGTAATCTTGGTAAGGTGTTTCAAAATTGCTGCTGATGATTTAAGGTGTGAAATCAAAATATTTCATTTACTCTGATATGACTCCTCATGTTCTGTAAGTGATGACTTAATGAGTACTGTAAATGATATGACATGAGGAATTAATTTTTCCAGCTAAAAAGGGGGATTTGTCAATTTTTTTCCAACTTGCTAAAGCTGGTAGTTATGCCACAATTGAAATGACATAAATGATCTTTATCAAAGTAGTGTTTTTCAACAAAAAACCTCTTCCAATAGTTTCATCACTGAGTGTTCCTAGGAAGTTCCATAGCTGCACAGAACAGTTTTGAGTCACTAGAGGACTGATTATTTCACCTCTGTTTCCTGTTTGAGCCAATGCAGCCAGAGGCTGGCAGTGTGCAAGGTGTTAAGAGCTAGCTGGCTGGAGCTTCATGTAGGTAATTCTGCAGCCTAGTTGGGAGGCTGGGGATGGCAAGGTTTCTCTCTGCCCTGCCATGAAAGATGGACACTTGTCATGGGACATGATGATTTGCTGTGTGGAGTTGTTGCAGCCCTTGCTAAGCAGGTGTTCCTCGATCTGTGCAGGAGTTTGCAGCCATGTCCTTGGATATGCTCCTTGCTGTCATTTGTTTTTGCATTCACTGGAGATGCTGCTGCTGCTGCATTCATCTTTTGGTCTGTGGCCTAAGTTAGTCCAGAAGCTGAAGCTGGTAACAGTGTGGTGCTGTGTTGTTAAGCACTCTGACCTTCTAAATACTACTTTGGGCATACTTTTTGCTGGAGTCAGCCTTAATCCCAACCCCCAAAACAACCAAGAGAACCAACACCCATCCCCTAGACCTTGTTTTAATTATAAGATGTTTGTGCTTTGTTTTTCTTTTGAGTGGGTGCTCGTGAGACTCAGAGTGTCTTTGGGCTTGTGCTGATCAGAGCACTGCTGCTGTGCATCCAGGTCCTGAGCTAATGCAGCTATCTAACCTGGGTTAGTACCTGAATAGGTAACAGTGCTGCTGGGTTGGTGCAACACTAATGGCCCATGAGCTATGTTACTTGTCAGGAGTTCTCTGGGTGGGTTTTAACATATTGACCTTGTTCTTGTGGTTTATCTGTGTGAGAAGTTGCTCCACTCCCCGTGTGATGCTGTTTTGAAAGAAGGTGGCCCACTAGAAGGGGGGTTTTGATGAACATCGCATTCTTGGCTCGTAAGTTGGATTGAAAATGGCTCTAGCTTTAAAGTAACTTTCAAAGCACGTGTTTTGCATCAGGTCTTGCAGTTACTTTCTTTAGGTACAGTGGGAACATCCCGAGAAAAAATTTTCCCTTATGTCTGGAAGAATTTCCTTTGCTCTTTCCATCAGCTTCCCAAGCCTGGGCCCCAGTCCCAACAGTGACACTGTGTAGGGGGGACGCTTTGTATTCTGCACAGGTAAAGCTACCTGCAATTTCCTCAGCTTTAGCAGTAAAAACACACGCAGTGCAGACAGAGAAGTAAAAATTAAAAATCCCAAACAAACAAAAAATACCCTTAGGACTGAGACAAAGCCAAATTGCAGAAATAAAACACCCAAAGTTAGACAAGCACAAACATTTTTTAAAATTATGCAAATGTTAGAGAAGGGGAAAAAGTGCCTAGTTTTGAAGAAATGAGAATTCATCTTAAGAGTCTCTGTTAATAGACTTAGGCTCAGCCAGGCATGGTCCCAGGCAACTTTGCAGATACCACGCTTACTCCCTGCCTCCAGGCTGCCTCTCTTGCTGTTCTCACTGTGGTTGGAGATTTCTCTTATCTTCCTCCCCTACAATATTCAGATTCTTGCATTGTTTGGTAGTAATGAGGGGAGGGCTTCTTTTCTAGCTCACCATAGTTGCTGCAAGCAGTCATTTGCTACAAACATGCTTCTCACCTTTGGGTTGGCTCAACCCTAACCAGTTGTGAGTAGTCCCTTCATGGAGAAGGTCATCCCAGGTTAGTGCAGGTTGGTAATCACTGGCTTGATTCTGTTTTGTCCTGCTGACCTGCCCACTAGTCAGATGGTGTCCTTTGTGACATGCATTGCCCCTTGTGCAATGAAGGACTCATTTAATGCCAATGGTATAGACAGCACGTGTTGGATGTGGGAGGAGGATATAAGCTCTGCTTTTTCATCCTACTCTATTCCCAAGGGCACCACGATGATTTTTAACTTTTCTTCATAAGTTCCTTTTTTTTGTTGTTCAGCTTACCTGCTACTGATTGCTCTAGTTCTATCTTTAACCATGCACTCTCTGACTTTGCCCTGCAGGTTAATTTCCTTGGCAGGTTTGGCTGAAGATATTAAAAAATAGTACAAATTGCTGTCATCACAATCTGCTAGGACATGTCTGAACCTTGGCTCAGGTCTGACCTGAAGGTAAGAACAGAAGGCTGCAGAGCTAAGGACGCTTAGGAGCAGATGGATCTAACTTCAGAGTGACAGTTCCAACCAAGACAAGTACAGTTGCTAAGAAGGGAGAACTCTTAAGTCTGCTGGACAAGGCTGCCATTAGGTGATAAGATGCAAAGGCCAACAACAGCAATTGTGCTTGTGCTATCTGATGATCTGTTCTCAAAGTGGCACAGAGAAAAGGGGAAGATAAATTCATCCATCCAAGATAAGACAGTCCAGCTAATTGACAATGGCCACCACCCCGAGCCCTGCATCTTGGACATGGCAGAAAATGAGGTAAGCTGAAGAACTTCAATTACTGTAAAGTGGGAAGGTGTGGGTGGAAAAGGGAGACGGGGGACAAGACCTGAATACAAGGTGTGTCTTTCCAGCTGGAGCAGTCAAGGGAGGAAAACAGGTGATTGCCATGTGGGAGAGGTATGGGCCAGTGACACACGAGGCATTTTATATATGGAGGTGTGATTTCACACTGTTCTGTGCCAGATTTGACCAAAGCTTTTCTTCTTCTTAATACAATATTTTTAACTGGCCTACCTGGCTTTAATTAAACTACAAGACTTTTATGGCCATATACAGAGCGTTAATGTGGCTAGAAATGTTCCACAGAAACCAATACCTGTGCATGAGGTGGTTTGCCCTGTGTAGGGTTGGTCATGCCCTCAGGGCATGTTGGGAATCTGGATGTATAGAGACAAATATGGGCAGGTGTTGAGTGTGTGAGAAGCAGAGCGGTGATTTGGCCTGCAGGTGATGTGCTGGCCTGGGAGCAAGGAAGCTCCACTCTGCTTTTCAGCAGTGCTGTGCTGGGAGTTATGATTTCATTCCTTTTTGCATCCTTTTCCCTCTCTCTGTTGGTTTTGTGCGTTCACACAGCAAGTGAGCGTCTGTCCACTGGTGCACAAAAAAGCCTTGACCTTCATTGCTATCACTGGATGATCCCACTGGTATAAATAATGCATACGGCGTTTAAGAGCCCTACCTACAGCAGTCAGCAGAGACAGGCCCATTTTTAAAGCCCAAAGCATGCTGAGATACCTTCCTTTAGATGTGAAGCTTTCCAGAGCAAGAAGTTGATGTGCTACTGGAGTATGTTGCCCGTAAGTAATAACAGTGGGTCCATATGAATAATTTGAGAACCATAATAGGACAGTTTAGCTCTGGATCCAAACCCAAGATGCACAGCAGAATGTCACTGTCCATTTAGTGTTGCTTTGAGCTGGACCCCAGGGTCATTACATGTAGTTCTGTCATCAAATCGCTCTAAAAATGGCACGCATGGTATTAATTTTAGCAGCAACCCTGTGTCATCATTGTTTAGCCTCGGTGGCTTTCCAAAGAGAACTGATGAAAACAGGCTGCCAATTTGCTTCGTGATTAAAACTGTGGCTAGTAAGAGTGTGAGTCTGTACACGCGTGTGTGCACACACCTTTGCATATACACGTATGTGTATTAGTGCAGGGTGGAAAGCTCACAGTTGAGACATTCAGAGAATAAACCCATTGCACTTACCCATCTCAGCGGGCACAGTGGTCAGTCTGGGAGATCAGCCCCTCTGGCCTAACACTTTCCAAGGGCGTACCCTTGTAATCACAGGGAAGGGGAAGGAAAGCAATGACAATTCCATTTTACCTTTAACAGAGGGTCAAGGACCATTTTCAGGTTGGCTGCAGCTTCAGTGGCTTCAGGAGTTTGTGCTGCAAATGCTCAGCCTGTTCTTTAGCAGCTGGAGTTGTAAACATACAGCAGTCAAGCATTTAATTTCACTTTGTGGGGCTGCCTAACTTTTAGATTCTGAGGCAAATTGGCTGCTATTAAAGGGAAACACTGATGTTTAAATATATGTTCATTACAGCGAAAGGCTGGAAGAACTTTTTAATATTTATGGTGCAATAATTGATCTTTTACCACTGTCAAAAGCTGTTAAGGACTCATCAGCTTGCTACTGCAGCACCATATGCTCTGTACAAGTTCCTCACCATGTGTCTTTCCTGCACTTTAGGGGAAGAACATTTGTTAGAATATCAAAACAGAGAATCACTTCTTCAAATGATGGTGCCTGTGTAGAAAGTGGGACTTTACTGTAAGCCCTCATTTGTATCCAGACCTCTTGAGTATGGAGAGGTCTAAGGGATGTACAGTTGGGTCTGTTGTGAAGTGTGAGTAACAGTATTTAGCCAGAAGAAACGGTATTTGAATTTGCTTTAATGTTGGCCACAACAACTTAATGCAGTGCTGTTGTGAAGGTGCTGAACTGCAGCCTTGGAGTAAAGCAAATGTTCTTTGCACTGACACATTCACCTCGTTTAGCTTTTATTGTCACTGCTTAAGTCCTGATCTCACACGGTGCTCCCCCTCTCTGGGGAGTCTTACCTCCCTCTTGTCCATGGATAAAGTGTAGTGTGGTGGTGGGAGGTCCCTGGGGCCCACGAGGCAGTAAGAAGCAAGGTCTTCATAGACCACTGAATAGACCTGAAGCAAACCCTTTACTTCTTGCTTGAGTGGCTGCATGCAGATTGACCCCCAGAGCGAGGGAATGTTATGAAATATTATGTGCCAGGTTACGTCTTCAGCTCTTTGTCCTTCTGTAGAGCTTGAGCATTACAGCTTAGCTTGCCCAGTTAGATGTCTCCTCTGGTAAAGAGAATTCAAGTGGGGCCAAGTCATTGTAAGTAGTCCCTGTGACATCTCACCTCCACAAGACCAGTGGAGAGGGAGTTTGTACTCTGCAGGTCTCAGCCTGGGAATATATGGAAGACACGGGTGTCTGCATTGCATTTTTGTCTTCTGTTGAAGTTCAGAAGAGTCTCAGAGAGCTCCCCTGTCACCTGGGCATGTTTCCATCACAGTCCCTCTCTGCCAGCCTCACTCTCATTTTCTACATCAGAAATGCCTAATTAAAATAAAAAGGATTGAGAAAAGAGCGAGAAAGAAGCAACAGTAGAGTGGGAAGAAGCATGAAATTGGATTTCTACTTATTTTATCATGTAAGGAATTTCTAGAGAAAGTGGGATGGGATGTGTTCATGAAGATCCTGCTTAAAGGGCCAGCCACACAGTAGCCAGTAAAGAGAGGGAGAAGCTGTGCCTTTGGGGAGTCTTGTGTCTGGCCATAAAATAATCACGGTCTCTATAAAGACCATAAAGTATTGAAGCATTACAGGCTTCCTTCAGTGGTGGCCCTGTGCTGTATCCTCACCTGAGAATTTGGGCTGTGTCCATTTTACAAAGGAATACAATTTAGCAGTCCAAGCTTGCAAAGTCTGGAGCAGAAGAAAAATGCATGCAGTGGACATTTCAGAGCACCTCGTTCAGCTGCTGCCTCCACCAGGAGAGTCCTTGCAGGATTCAGGCCAAGACAAAGTTGCCTCGGAGTCTTCCCAGACTAAGGCTAGATGAACCTATTAGTGATGGCTAATTGGATTCCTCCCTCAAAGAAACCTGGGAGGTGTGAGGCACTCAGTTCCCATTGCTTTTTGTCTGTGTGACTTGGGCCCCTTTCTCTTTCAAGCTCCTGTGAAAAATCCCCGCCATACCATCTTGAGAGGAGGTTACTGTGGCAACCTTAACTCTTGGCTGTGCAGCAGATATTGTTGTGCCTTATTATGTGACAATTTTTGAAGATTGTGGAGCTTTTAGAAGTCTACTCGTTCTCCACAGGAAAGAAGAAAAGTTCTCATGGGTGGTAGTGTCTGCCCCAGCAGCTCCATCAAATTTAGAGCTCCTCTTCTAGGAGAAATTATAGCCCTCCTTCATTTTGATGATCTTTTATCAGATTTGCTTCCTTTCCCTAGCCTCCCAGTGACCTATGCTCTCAGAGAGCATCTAAGAGCATTTATAGACCTCCTGTAACTCAGCAGTGCCTTTGAAGACTAGGATGCTAAACTGTGATCTTTTTTTTTTTCTGCTGTTTTTCTTCTTAACCTTCCTCTCTTCTTTTAGCTGTGGTCTCTGGTTTCCTCTTACACACAGCTGGCTGTCAGAATCAAGAGAGACTTTTGGAAGCAGCCTGGAAGTAGAAGTTACTTAGGGTAAGCTTCCTGGCAACTGGTTTTTCAAAATCATGTTTTGCTGTGAGGGCTATTTTGGACTAAGTTAAATTATCTGAGTGTGAAACAATCCAGTGTGATCCTTGGTGGACAGACTGGGAGTGATGGGGTAAGTGTAACACCTTCCAAAACTGCTATGTGTGTGTTTCACCTGTAATTGGATGAGATTTGTTTATGTGCAGTAAAACAAGATGGGGCAAAAGCTCTGAGAAAAGGAGCAAACAGGAAGGTGCCAATGCACCAGCGTTTGTGGACTGCTTTCTAACGAGACTGGCAAGGAGAAAATAAAGTAGAGGAAATTTGGGAGAAGTTACCATGGCAGCTTTACTTCATGTTAGTTGAGGTAACACCTGCCATGAAGACTGATAGGCTTAAAACTGCAGCATCTGTGTGCCTGGTGTAGTGATGTGGTGCTGTAAGCACAGGGCTGGGAGCCAGGACACCTGGGTTCTGCATCCAGCTTCTCTACTGCAACCCTAAGGATGTTACTCACCCTTATGCTGCTATTTCTCCTCATGGCTCTTGTCTGCTTCATCTGCTGAGATTGTTGACTTTCTTCTGCAGCTGCTGTCCCCTGTCTAGAAACAGCACCTGACTCAACAGGGCTTTGCTTCTTACTGAAAGATTTCTTAGGTTCAGAAATGATACCTGATGCTGAAGAAATTACAGCCTCGAATCATTTTGGTGTGGGGATGTGTCAAGCCTCTGTCATATTCCAAAGGGTCACAACAAAGCAGTTGGTCACATCTTTGTTTCCAGTGGAAGGAGTTCGGGAAAGCAGGATGTAGTCAGGCACCATGTTCTGGATCTGATGGCCTGCTTTGGACAAGTGAATGGGTCTCGAGATCTCTTACAGGCACTTGGTGGGGAAGATCATTCAGGACCACAGCATGATTCTGGAAGAGGGTTAAGTCCTCTCTGAGCCGCCAGTGAACCTATGGTGCTTGGCTGAAAGGTGGCAGGTTCAGATCTGAGTCCCTGCCATGATGGACTTCAGCTTGGGTGTCCAGCCCTTCAAACAAGCAACCTGGTTGCTGAAGTGCTTTTCATAGTAAAAGGCAGAAACATGGAATGACTGCTGCATAGGTACATTGTGTGCATGGTGGAAATGTTACTCCCTGTCGTTCCACAGCTCTGATTCTTTCCCATCAGGCTTTAGAGGCATGGGTTTGGTTTTTTCTCTTTCAGAGAAGAGAGATCGAAGATGAAAATGACTTGTGAAAATGGGTAGATGAGCAACACAAGGAGTCCAGTGATGCTTTTACCACACGATGGTAAGGCTGAGCCTGTGGCAGGAACTCAGTCTCAGACTTAGTTGTATATAATCTGACTTGAGACCCGAAAGACAAAACCAGTGCTCCCTTGATCTTGCATTCCTTCTGCAGCTCCCGTACCTTTTAATGTCACAAGAAGACCTGGAAATCTGTCAGAAATGCAGGACTGAGCCTTATGTCACCCCAAGACTTTTCTGCTAATAACTTAAAATGCCAGATGGCTGCGTGTTGATGTAGGTAATGTATCAATGTATGTTTCAATATTCCAGTAAACTATTTTTCAGCAGCGTGCAGTGAGGGGAGACTAGCTCGTTGTGTCCTTTGACTGGGTTTGTTTCTTCACGAGGCTACACATTTTGAATTTTGTTGGAAGATGGTTTTTTCCCTCAGAAATGGAGAAAGTGCTGACAAATCTGGGAAAGTGCATCGAAATTAAGGGGTGCTACACAATAGTCAGAGATCACAAACTTCATTTATTACTAATTAGTTTGCATTTCAGCACAGCTTAATTGATTCAATGCCTCATTCATTAGACAGACCAGGAAAAGGTTTCTCCACTGAAGGCCCCATTACAGGCACTGCAAACGAGCCCTTAGGAGATGCTAAGTAAACTCAGCTCCTGTGGAAATCACTACGATACTTCTTTACATCCCATATGGTCATTGCTATTTGGAATTGCTGACTGAAAGCGGTGATGGCTAATTCAAGAAAAACACCACCACAAAGCACGGCAGAAGCCATGCACGTTCAGTTCATGCACTGCTAGGGATGGAAAAAGGTTTCTGACGCTGTCTTAATTAGATCCTTGTCCTAGATTGTAAGTTTGAGAGCCTGAATCATCTTTAACTTGTGTTTTCTATATTCTTTACCAGGTGCTAAGATATAGTGAGCAAATTTTTGTGCTGGGTTGACTGACTTATCTGTATTATATTTAGCAATAGGATAGAAAAAGGA
>JAAGNO010018275.1:54267-65575 GCA_033439905.1 Ceryle rudis
AAGATATAGTGAGCAAATTTTTGTGCTGGGTTGACTGACTTATCTGTATTATATTTAGCAATAGGATAGAAAAAGGAATAAGAGGAGTTTTGCCCCCCAATTATATTATCTTCTCTTATTAAGTAAAGTTTGTGATGCTTTCCTTTTTTCCTTTATGTGCCTTGATATGACTCTGCTTCCTATATATGTTTACTCTTGCCGAACTTGTAGGAACTTAATATCTTTTTGAAGGTCTCACTCTTTGCTGAATTTAAATTAAACTGGTCAACAAGTTCAGTAGTTCCTGGCTTTGGGTGGAGAGAGGGCACGAACAGTTCCTGCCTCTTCTGAGGAGACTAATAAAAAAATTCATATCTTGTTTCCTGCTCTCAATTAATAATGTTGCTCATAAAAGAAAATGTGCTTTCTTAGAAGTATTGTTTTAGAATTTAGAACACAGTAGCAACTGCGACTCCCTAAGGCAATTGTTTTCTCCTTATAACTTCTTAAATTCATGTTCCTAGGATGGTACTAAAATGAAGTAGCGGCCTCACTCTAGACCAGGTATTAGATGATGTGCATAACATAATTACTATGGAAATTGCTGTAACCAGTGCAGCTAAGGATAAAGTTTGTTTCTTGCCTTTGGTAATTTAGGATTCTTTTTTTCACTAGATTTTATGATCCTGAATTAGAAGAATTAGATTCAGTTGAAAATAATAATAATAATAATAATAAAAAATAACTGTGTGCAGTTTTTTTTTTTTTTAAATCAATATAAAAATGATCCCACAGTGTTCCACGTTTTGGGGTTTTTTTTTGCCTTGTGCTCTCTGTTACATTTGCTCAGTCTTGTAATATTTTTCAAAACTGCTGGTCCTGCAAACTCAGCCTGAGTTTTAAAAAAACTGAAGGCTCTGTGAACATCATATGTAATCAGGAGAAGCTAGTTGAAGTGGAAAGATGTGGAATTTTGGCTCTATCTTGTGCTTCTAGCACTGAAAACATGTCTTTTGTTTTATATTTGTTGCGTCAGAGCTATAGTTTGTTTTCTGGACCAAATTCTAGCGATTTGTTTATTTGGAAAATAGGAGCAAGATTTGATGCTAGAAACACACTGAGTCCTGGCTACAGCCATGGAATGAATGTCAAGAATGATGGGAAGCAAGCTTTTTCCTCACTCTTTATTTCCAGACTACTATAGTACTTCTGGTTTCATCCAAAGTCTCTGAAGCCCATGGGAATGTCACTGATGTGGAGGGGTGTGAAACCAGCACTTGTGTTGTATCAGTAACTCTGTACAACGAACAGATTTGGGGTTTACATCCAGTATTAAAGTTCTACCAATTAACAAATCCAGGATATTTTTTTTCATCTATTCAATACACAGCCAAAGGCTTTCCTGGAACTGATGGTGAGTTTATTAAGAGTGGTAGCTGGCCTTTGTTTTTGTATCTGTATTCTTGTTCTTAAAAATATTGGCTTTGTCTGTCGACTGCAGGAAGGATTAACCTGGAGGTATGGGAAGTGATAAAATCTGTTGTACAGGAGAGAATGGTATTCGTATCACTGCTTTGGGGCATAATTTGAGCTAAAAGCTGTCCGGTTTCTGCTGGAGGTCAGCAATCAGATCTGTGGTATTTATTTCTGCTCACTGCATCTTTCAGATATCCTAGTAAAACCCTTCTCTGTGTAGACATCTGGATTTGCCTCATTAACTTGGTGAGCCTCAATGCTCCATTCATCCATTTCTCCTGTGAACAGCTCTGTGTCTCTTATCCTGCTGCCTCCTTTCCATAGCATGCATGCTTACCTACAAATTTCTACTTCCTAGCTTAAATCTCACCTGAAAATTCATTTAAGACTGCCCACGGTAAGCAAACTAATATCAGTCTTTGTGGTAGCTGGCAGATTTAATCATGGGCTTAATTTTTTTTGAGCCTGGAGTCAGATTTGACTCTGGAAAGGTGAAACTGCTCTGCTGAGATGCTCTCTCTTCCAAGCAGGCAACATCAAGGGCTGGCATAAAAGAGCTGTTGATTTCCTGGGGATTTTAGATCACTTGCGTCTTAGGTCTGATGGATTTGAAATCTATGACAATTAGAATAAGTTCCTTTACTTCCCAAAATTAAAGATGAATTTTCCCATGTACCATTCCATAAAGGCAAGATTTTGCTGAGAAGATTGCAGGGATCTCTCTCTCACACACACGTTGAGCCAGGTCTTTTTCCTTATAAAACTTGATTACAAGGACCATTATTATCCTTGCTGTCTTCAATGCATTCTGCACTTTCTTAGCTCAACTTCCACTTCTCTAATCCTTTAAACTCCTTCAGGAACAGATTGGGGAAGAATGGATAAGCATCTGCTATTGTTGTGGTACTTTATTGTTCTGTATGAAGTGAGGCCTTGCTACCTTCAAACACCTATTCCCTTTCCTTTCCAGGGCAATGGCTCGAAGTATTTTAAGAGGGACCTTTTTCTATTTAACTGTATCTGTGCTGTCCAGTAGCACGCAGTGGGGTGAGATTCCTCTGGCAGGTTTGTTGCATGCCATGTCTGGGACAGGGTGTCAGCTTTGTGACAGTCCTTGGCATCATCTGTAAAAATGCCTGCCGCTAAAGTGACAATAATGGATGACAGGGTGGAGCTGGGAGGTAGTGGCAGGAGTTCAGTAGCCTTCTCTGCCTTCAGTTTCCTTCTTTTTTTTTTTTGTTTTGTTTTGGGCTAGATCCTGAACAGATGAGGTCCAAAGAGGATGGAAATGTTGCTTTGTTGGGAGAGTTGGAAACGGGAGAGAGAGAATGGAGATGATAAAAGGTGGAGAGACAGACTGTGGAGGTGCACACACCTGGGCTGTACCCCCATCTCAGGTGATGGTGGCTGAGGTAAGGCTACCTAGGGTGGAGTATGGGTGCAGGCAGAGACATGTCATCCACCCATTCTCCTGTGGCCTGTCACAGCCCTGAGGCTTCAGTGGCTTTGCCCCAAGTGACAGTGAACAGGGAGCTGTGTACTGGAGAGTTTGGTGAGCTCCTGGGTGTCTTTTGGGCTGGGCCTGAGAAATCTGTTTAGTACCCACTCAGCGAGTACTGTGTGCTGGTGCCTCCACCTCCCTCAGGCCAGCATTAGGCTTCTCAGTGCTATCTTTGCAGTGCTTCTGTTAAGACCCTGAGCGGGGTGCTGTGACACAGGGGTTTTGGAGAACCCGTGGGTCTTGCTCCTTGGCTAGGGCTCATGGTGCATCAGAGACTCAGGAGCTGAGCTAGCAGCTCTGCCCGAGGACCTGAAATCTAAGTCCATACAAGTCCTTGGGAAGTGCTGATCCAAGATTAGCTCTACTGTTATGAATGGACTGGTAGGTGAGAAATGTTGTACCAAGCCACTCATCATGTCCTGGTGTCTCATTGCCCACTGCTTTGACCCTTCTATACCATCACCGACTTCAGAGAAGTTACCTAGAGAACGAAGTCTTGTAACTTTGCATAGGAATATCTGTTGCTCTAGATAGGAACATTTGTTCTTTTATTCACCTCAGGATAGATGCTAGACATAGAGACTGGTACTCCAAGATCTGTCTGTGGTCTCCACAAGATACGCTGTTTTAATGGAGCCCTTTGTGCCAAGTCAAACCTGGAAGTCTCCTCCTTTTAGATTTTTACTGATGTTAAATAATGCCCAAGGGGGTTTCAAATCATATTGAGCAAAACTCTGGGCTGAATTCTTCCGATGGCCCATCACTGCTAACTGATAAATCTATTACATAAGCAGGAAAGCCATGTGGGACAGAGGATGTTCAACGTTAAGTTGTATAGATAATCCATAAACACTGTCCTGCTGGGAAACAGAACAGAAAACACTGCTGCTTTGGCAATGAAAGATCTGATGATAACACACCAAATCTTGTAATTAAATGACTTTTAGTGTTCCTAAATGTTATGTTTCATCTAGACTTCCGAAACAGAATTAATTAGAAGCTAATTAAAAGAGCCTCCTGCTTTCTTTCAAAGTATCTTTCTGGTATTGACTACAGTGAGTTTATCTATTCACAGAGCACCATGAATCACTCCCCTGTTTAAGAAAAAATTGATTGCTGTTCTAATACTTATTGAACGCCTATAACATATGTTTAAATCTCTACAAGCTTGAGATAATTAAAATAATAAATCTATACTTGTTTGACAAGACTGTTAGCAGGAATCAAAGACATAAATAATGTAGTGAAGCCATGAGACATTACTCTCCCAAGTGTTATGATCATGTTCTTACCGAAATTTCAAGCCTGATTCTACCCTCCTTATTTAGGCAGTGCTCCCATCAGACGTTGTTGTCGCGAATAAGGCAGTGCTCTGTAAAGATTCCAGGATCAGGGCTCAGGACTGTCTAACATCAAGGACATCAAGAGCCTGGCCTTCCACCACAGGACTAGTGTCTCAGCACTTAGTTGCCCTTGACTAGATCTTCTACGGGAACTGGACACAAATGTCTTTGTCCTTGTATTAGCCTATGTTTTGCTTCAGTGAATTAATTATTTGTGGTAGTATGTGGGCGCCTGCAGTTGCACTTTGTAGTGCTTGGCTGCCAAGGTGTGGCTCACAGGCCGGGAAACAGCACCTGATACTTAGTCAAGGGGCAGAGATGTGGTGAGAGAAGACTCAGCTTCCATCTCTCTTCCTTTGCAGCAACAAAACTACACCTCCTGTTTCATCAGGAGTCCCTGTGGTCTCCAGCCCTCTGGGAAAGAGCTGGCAAAGGCCCAAGCTGGGGGTGCTGTGCAAAAGAAGTCAGAGGTCACTTTGCCCGAGAAAAAGTTTGCACTCCTAAAGCCTGGTAATCCGAGCACTCCTAGGGCACAGGCATGGTATGTCCCTGACCCAAGACTTCTCTGATTATTTTGTATCTAATACCTGAATGGTTCTTGAAACGGGGACTGAAAACCATCTCTTACTTCTCCCAGATGTGTATCTGAAGGACAGCCTAAACCAAGGGACACTACCAAGATGCTGAAAGTTCTTGACTATGATGAGGATGTACCCGTGTCTTGAGTGCTCTGGGAATCTTTCAGTTTCTGAAAGGAGATGGGTGCCAAGATCAACAAAAAAAGTAGCCATAGGTTGTCCTTGTCCTTGGATAAATCATGAGGTATAACTCTGACGTGGTCTTGCTTCCTTGGCTGGGTATTTGGGCAGTAGCAGTGGGGTTGCACATGTCACGCTTTGCTCCCCAGTGCCAGAACCAGAGATACTGATCACTTTCATTACATGACCCAAGTTACTATATTACCTCTCTGGGCACTGAGAATGAAAGCACAGACAAGACAGAACATGCACAGGCAGGAAGACAATTCCTAGCACCACTGTGTACATGGAGAGAGGCTCCCCTGGTGGTTTCTCTACCCAGCGGCTTGAAAGTAGTTGGTTTTAATAATTTTGTGTGAAGCCCATGAAAACACCAGGTTGATATAAATTATTCTTCACCCAGCCCCTGACCAACAAGCACATCTAACAGAGCTGAGAGAGGCCAGGACAAACAGACATCCATGGGGAAGATGAGCCCACAGTGATGTTCATCCAAGAGGAACCTCTAATGCTGTTACACTGTCTTTTCATAAAAGAGCTATGGGACTAGAGGTCTTAATTCACATGGTGAGACTCGTATGACAACAAATAGACAAGGAAACAAACAAAAAACCCACCAAAACAAAACATTTTAAGAAAGATCAGTGTTTGCTTTCATCTCACCACGGTGGTAGCCTTGTGATTACTTGTGACGTTCTCCTGTTTTCAGACTAATGAGCGTGTTAAACTGTATTTCATATATAATTTCTGGCACCGTGTCAGCTTCTTAAAATCACTTGAAAGGAAGATCAATGGGAAGAATAACACAGCAGAGCTTGGAAAATAACTTTGCAAGTCTCTTGTTTTTCCTCCTCTCCAGCCTTCGCACGCTCCCACAAGAATCCTGGCTGGCAAAGGATCCACAGCACTGTTAAACTCGAGACGGTGCCAGCCGCGCGCTTTATCAGCGGGTCACACTTTGTGCTGTAAAGTCCTCACCTCAGGGCTGCAGTTGCACACATCCTCCTTTGGGCCTGCTAAGTCCCTGGCGGTGGCTCTGGTGTTCTATGGCTCTTTGGTTTTTTTTTTACTTTGTGCTTTCAGATTCTTTATTTGTGCTTTGACATGTTGGGTGGTGGGGGTTTTTGTTTGTTTGTTTGTTTATTTTTTGTTTGTTTGTTTTTTTCCCCACCCCTGTAGCTCTCTTAGCGAAAGAAATATACCAGCACTTCATCACAGACATATAAATGAAGAAATCTTTGTCAAGGGGACTCCAATGTTACACTCCTATGTGGATAATTGTTACTTCCCTCCCAGCAAAAGGTTATACAAATTTTTGTTTTGGGAAAAATGCAGGGGAGGCTTTTTTCCCTGACAGGCAAATATTGTACAGATGTTTTTCCCTGCATAATACAGCTGAAATGCTCCTTGAAGGATAACCTGACATAAATGCTTCTGTTAGGCTGATTTCTGTGTCACTGAAAGACTGTTGACTGTTCTAGGAGGAAAAAAAAAAAGCCTTCAATAGTTTCCTCCTACTGGGAAAACATTATTCAAGCACCTGATTCTGTCAGGAAAATACAAATAAAAATGCTATTTTTTTTCCTTTAAATGCATCAGTCTTAGCTCAGAAGAACTGTTAAACACATGCTTAATCTGCCTGTATTTACAGGGACAGATACTTACCTGCTCATCTGTTGATCCCTGCCCAGCAGGAATTGCTCAGCTAACCAGTTTCTTTAGTGCTGTCGGTACAAGTTCACACGTGAAGTGGGAGATTTCCCAGCCGAGTGGACCGACCTGCTGCTAGAGCCACGGTTCAGCTGACACTACCAGCACTTCAGCTGCCTGGGCTGGATGGACTTTTTCCTGGAAACAGCTGTCTTACATTGAATCATCCCAGGAAAGTTATCTGAGGGAAACATCACCTTCTGGAATCTCTGTGGTGGGGGAAGATGGAAAGCCAAGTCTTGCTGTGTCGTAAACCTTCCTATTTTCTGTCCCCAGCTGATGGTGCTGCATGGCCCAGCCCTAATCCCCCATGTTTAGGAGTGTCTGGAGGAAATTGCAGGTGGTTGGTGTCTGTTTATTGTGGTGCCCTTGTGTAAAAACTGTATTTTGGGATTGGGGGGCGCTTACCTCTCTCTGTAACCATGAACTGCAGCTGACTTACTTGCCTTTTGTCAGGCATCATGGGAGACAGGAGGAGAGGGGCCCAGGAGAGCATGGTGGGCCAGGGCAGTGTGCCTGTGCATGGTGGCTGCTGTCTCTGACACTTGTTTCCGAGCCTGGTTTTGTCTAAACTTGTAGAAATATATTTCAGAAGGTGTTTTGCTTTTTTTAAAGTTCTTCTCTTCCATCCCTTTTTTGTCACTGGTGGCAGGGAACGGAGAGTCTGCTTTGGGCGCTTCAGATACTTTTGACTATCAGCTATATAATGAAAGTGTTTGAGATTAAAGACTAGGACTTAATTGCTGACTTGAATCAACGTGCTGCACATGATGTGTGTACAGGAGAGAGAGAGGGAGCTACTCAAGAAAATTATTGGTTTTCACTCTATTAATTACTGCTGCTCTGAGGTCTAGGCTGAGGTCTAAGTGCTGTTTCTCAGCTGCTTTGTGTCCAAGACAGAGTAAAATGGTTCTGAGAGTTAAGAGGAAATGGAAAATGATTTGTAGTTCAGACAGGTCTCACTTGGTCTCATTCCTTTCCGTCAGTCTGTCCCCTCCTTGTGAAGTACCAGTGGAGTCACGAACGCAGATGGGTGGTGGCATCTCTGCTTTCACAGTGGAGCTGAACGGCCGCGGCTGCTCTGGGGAGGTTGCTGCAGAGCTGGACTGGGCAATTTGACATCATTTGTTTTTTTCTGTAGGACAAAGACTTGGGTGTGATTTTGTGAAAAGTGCTGTCAAAGGTGCTCTGCCGCAGCCATGTGTCCTGGTTCTTAGCAGAGGTAGTGGTTTCCCCAGTGGAAATTTAAAACATGCTGCATGTTCTCTTCACCATGGGGAAAGAATAGGGTGTGGAAATTGGGCAAGTGTTAAAGCCAGTGGAGATCAGCTAAGGCAAATGTAACACACCAGCTGGATGAGCAGTGTCCTGGAAAATAAACAAAACAGTCTCCTGTTCGAAGGAATTGGGTGCACTGCGTGGATCTCATCATGTAACAAAGCTGTTTCTCTGTCCTCTCACGTAGCTTTTGGTTAGTTGGTTCAGGGTGGGGAAGGAAGTGCTGACATGGTGATCTTTGAGCAAAAGCACAAGCGGGATGAAATGCACAGGTGAATTTGGCAGAGAGCATTTGACTGAGCAGAGCAGGCAGGATTCCTGAAGCCACTGGGCACATGCAGTGAAGACAATTATATGCTTGGAAATGAAGTGGAAAAATGAGCCTTTAAAGAAGCAGCGTGGCAGGGAAAGGGAGGGAGGTTGGTGAAGTCATAGTGCTTTCATAGGAGCACGAGGAAATGAGATCCCCAGAGGCACTGGTGCTGCAGGTGCTAAGAGCCTGTTGAAGCAAATGCTTTGGAGAGAAAATACAGTGTTGGTGCAGAACATCAGTATGCGTCTGAGAGTGACCATGGCTAGGAAGGAAGCACAGGAACTGCAAACAGGACATGGGAATTCCAGTTTGTGGACTCTTGCTCCAACCCCAAAGCCTTGTGTGAATACATTTGATATATATGAATACTGCAGACTCCCCTTGTAAGCTCTGTCAGGCAACTGAAGGGCAGTTGCCTATTCTGCCTCTTGTAAGATCTGCCTTTCTCACAACTAATACCTGCCCGCAGACAGGATGGTTTATCCATCAATCCCTGACAACATATCTTTACTGGATTAACCTCCCCCAAACCAGCAGTGACACAAGGGAGACTGCCTCGTCCCCTCCAACTCATTTAAGATGTTATAAATGAGTAAAGCTGAACTTGGAGGAGAGAAAAACAAACAAAAAAGACCCCTTAATTTTAAGCAGATGGGGAATCCAAAGTAAAAGATTTCCCCAAGGTTTAACCCATTATTCCTTTGATGGGAAGTGTCTGTGTGTCATAAGTAGGAGTTGTTCAGGCACTGGGTGATGTATTTAAAGTACAGCTCAGCGTATTGTAGTGTGAAAGAGGCCTGATAGCCTCACTATTTTTTTTTCTCTATTATTAATAATTGTTTGCTTACAGAGCAAGAAGAGCACTCTGACTGTCAGCCCAGCCTGATGCCCTGACCACCAAGCTGCAGGGCCATGTCTCTCTTGCTTGTGTGTGACAACCTCCCTTCTCAGAGTTCGCACATGATATAAACTTCTTCAAGGTAATGGTAGTTCATAACTTGTTTTTGGAACAGGCTTTCAGTATTCAGATATTTCTTTCCAGCAGTAGATGGCAGCAATTTTCTTAGTCCTAATCTAATAAGATCTGTATGTTAATTACTGTAAATTAACATATTTTAAAAGGTAAAGGCTTCAGTTGCCCTATTCAGAAGTCATTAATAACTACAACGTCATCCCTGCTGTCCTGTAGTCAGTCCAGTGCTGGGCACCAGCAGATACCAGTGCCTGAGCTCGCCTGTCCTGTGCTTGTCTTCTGAAAAGCCCAGCCAGCACCTGGGCTGGGCACCACCCCACTGCCTCAGCCACCCATACTGGCAAGGCAGTGTGGGACCAACAGCCAGCCAAACTGGCCCCCTGGACTCTCAGCCATTGGTGGTACCACCAGACACCAGTGAGAGGTAGACCAGCCTCCAGCTCCTCTGGGGTTGTACTTGGGTGTAACACAGGTGGGGGAGAACGTGGGCCCACGTGCTCAACTTCAGCTAGGAGGGGAGGTAAGTAGCTTGGCAAATAATGAAGTACACAAAAACTATGATGAATGACTAGTTAAACAAAGTCTGAAGAAAAAGAAAAGAGCAGAAATTATCCGGCTCAGAAATAATCAATCTGTGTATATTACTCTAAGCTGACTTTTCCCCTTTGTAAATGCTGTTCATGTATTTCCAGAAGATGGTCATTAAGAGACTCATTTTTAAATTAAATGTTTGTGATCAGTATAAAGGTTTGCAACAGGAGATAGAAAGTGTGAGAAATAAATTGAGCGACATTACTATGTGAATCTAAAATATAATGGCTCCTGTTATGTGTGCATAGAAATAATGAAGTTGAAATTAGAGAAGCTTCATCAGCTTTAAATGCATAACTGATCTCCAATGGACAGAGAGAAAACTGATTTTAATGATTGTTTTAAACTAACATTTGGTGTAATAAATGTTTAATACATTTTTTTCCTAAAAAAGAATTAACTGCAGTGCCATGTCTAATTCATGTCACAAGTGCTGCTTTTATTCAGCAGTTTCTCTGTGATTCCTCCCTCCCAAAGTTTACAGTAAGTTGGGATTTTTAAAGTTTATGATCCATTTTGGAATGTCTGATAAATACACTCCCTACTACTGCTTTTGATGATGTGTCTGGTTGATTTGGCTGTGTCATTGGAAATGGAAGCACAAGGCAAAGAATCAGACATTTATAATTGGGTAATTGTATTAAAACCATATTAAGCGCTGTTCATGCTGAAACATCGCAGGAATTATGACCTGCAGCTTTGCAGTCACCTGTGTTCCATTTCTGGTTGTGTATTAGGAACCCATCTGCTACTTCACATTTAAAAATTTGCCCGTGGTATAATACAGGCAGGTGAAGGAGACTGACTTGCCCAAAATCAGAGAGAGAATTAGAAAGTGATGGGCAGTGGGGGAGAGAAGGATCCTTGAATAACCTGGGCATTGTCACCATCGCAGTCATTGTGGACAGAGAAGTTGTGCAGCATTGTGCAGCAGAGAAATGCAGGCGAACAAATACACCCACCAGAGGCTCCTGCAGACTCCCCAGCTCAGAGCAGGGAAGTGAGCAGGAGGCAGCCTCTGCGGAACAAGGCAAAGAAGGAGGTTTCTCCCAGGGGGGAGGATGTGGAGCAGGAACCATCTGCCAGGTTCCCACCTGAACGTGAAGAGAGGGATGAGCTCAGGCACTGAAATGGCTTGTCCTGGCAGTCATGCACAGCTGGTGTGAGCAGAAAGCAGCAGAGGTTGTGAGGACCAAGTTGTTGTGTCCAAGTCATTTAGGTGCTTTGATTTTCACCTTATAAGTGAGATTTAGACTTTTTATTTAACTGCTCGGTACTTCTGAAGTATTCTCTCCCTGGCGACATTACCAAAACAGGCACTTGCATTTGCTGGAAACAGGTCATTTAAAACCTAACGCATCCTCCCCAGGTCCTGGGTTGGAGTGA
>JAAGNO010018275.1:65675-80202 GCA_033439905.1 Ceryle rudis
AAAACAGGCACTTGCATTTGCTGGAAACAGGTCATTTAAAACCTAACGCATCCTCCCCAGGTCCTGGGTTGGAGTGATTTTGGTCACTGAAATGTTTCACGCTTTAAAGTGACTGCTCCATGTGAGTATGGAGTCTGTGCTTTTCTTCTCCATGACTGCTCAACAGGCAGGTTCCTCCCTAGAGTCCTGAGCTTTTCTGCCCCTCACTACTGCCAGCACTGTAATTATTTGGTATGGGATGTCCTAGTGCTGTTTTTTGACCGTGTGCAGATGTAGATGCTGGGAAGGGTTCGTTTGTAGCTTTGTGGTAAGGATTGCACGGGGATCTGTGACAGCAGGGACCAGCTTCCTTGGTAGGAGGTGAAATACAAATGCTCTCATTATCAGACATGCACTGCTCTCTCACTGAGGACAGGCTGCATCTCATGGGAAGTTGGAAGACAATGAGTATGCATTAGACGAGTAAACTTGCAATACTAATTCTCCCCTGAGATCCCGATATCCCTCGTGAGGCAGTCCTTTAAGCAAGGACTGTCATGTACTACATGGCTGTGTAGCTTATCACCATAAGACTCTGGCTCGGCTGATACCTCTAGATACCAGCATGAAATAATTGCTACTAACACGGGAGCCTCCTTTCTTAAAATATTCCTGTTTTTTTCAACTTTCTTATTGCTGCTCTTTTGCAGCTGAAGAAATGGATGCACAATCATCATCTCCTTTCAAATAAGACTAGAGTTGAAAGCGAAAAGGGGCCAAAAAGGGCAGCAGAAATAATTACAGGCACAAGGGGATTTTCATTTGAGACAATATTAGGCAATATAAAATCCACTTAATTCTAAGAGCAGACTAATAAATGAGAGTGTGAGAGAAGGATGTATAATGAATAGCACAGAGAGGGTCAGCAAGGTTATTCCTGTGTGTTTGCAGTATACAAAAGGGATGCTCAATGAAACTCAAAGATGACAAGCTTGAAATAGATAAATGTATCCTGTGCTGTTATGAGATATACTGAGATACAAAACTGGTGAGGATTTTACATGCCACACTTATTAGATTTATTCAGTTCATTTAAAAGCAATTTAACTTCATATTTTAGCTAGAAATCAGGGGAAGCTGTATTTCACAGGCAGAAGATGACAACTTGCTTCAAAAATCTTATGAACTGAAGACTATACCAAGAACAACATTTAGCTTTCAAAACTGTATCTTTCCCTTATTCCTGCTAAGGGGTGCTAATCTGGGTAGAGGTTCATGAGGCTTGTTAAACCATGTGCTCTGACTGTGCGGGCTCAGAAATACTGAATTTGCAATTGTTTTTTATACTTTCCTTGTATAAAAAAATAACTCTAGCTTGAGAAAGCAAGCTCCCTGCTTTGTTGTGATGTAGCAAGCATGTTACTCTTTTTTATCAGAGGAGATTGTGCCTATCTAATGAAGAGTGTATTTGACTTTTGTATTTGGGATACAGATGATGGAATTCTGATTCCCAAGGCAAAAAAGAACCTGCCTTTCCTCTAGTTCTGCTCGCCTGATGGAGTTGCCAAAACTTACTCTTTCTCCTGTTGGAAATGGAGTTGACTGGAAAATCTGTGCTGAATGCAAATGTACTGTACTTGTTATTTTTCCCACTTTCACGATTGTTGTTGCATTTCATTGATGTTTATTTTCTATTTCTAGTACTTGCCAGAAGATTCTCACCACTGGAACAAAAGTGATGGAAATATTTAATGCATGACTTTATTTATCTTTAGATATTAGTGGAAGTAGGATAAATGACTGCAGATTTGACTTTGTTCTAAAATTGATTACATCTCTTTTTCATGCTTCATAATATCTGGGGTATTTCAGTCACGCGTATGATTTAGTTATCTTATGGCACTGAGTCGTACCTGCGACTGGAGCCTGAGAGAATTGGATAGGTTTAGTGCTAACTCAGCAGAGCAAGGATGAATTCCATATAGATGGAGAAAAGTAGGTCGAGCTACTTGCCGCAGTTTGCATTGACTCCTACAAGCCCAGGGCTAGATTCTGCTCTCGATTACATTAGCACTGACTCCACTCGATAGTTACCAAGGAAATAGCCAGGCCTACTAGCTGGACTAAAACTGTTGCTTCCTTTTGGCCTATTGATTTGATTATGATTATCATATGTCCATCAACACAGACTACCAGACTGAAGATATCCTGGACAGATGGTCACTGTGCATGTTAAGCAACTCTGTAGCTCATGTAACTGTGCTGTGTGCATTCGTTACGCCCCATGTGGGATGTGAACACAGTGCTCTGGAGTGCCACTGTTAGCAAATCTGGACTACGGTCCAA
This sequence comes from Ceryle rudis, assembly GCA_033439905.1. NCBI lineage: Eukaryota > Metazoa > Chordata > Aves > Coraciiformes > Cerylidae > Ceryle > Ceryle rudis. Next base: position 68,001 of record JAAGNO010018275.1, read on the forward strand.
CTCCAAGCCCTCCTGTATCTATCAGTAGCACTCCAGCAATTCAACTGAGCTCTGAATCTGGCCATTTCTAAAGGTACCTTTGTCGTTTAATAATGTTGATAGGCAGTTCCTCATTGCGCTGAAAAGCAAAACTGATGGCTGTTGCGTTACAGGAGGAGGTTCTGATTCGCCAGGAGCATAGTCAGTAGTTCAAGGGAAATGGTTATCCTTTTCTGCTCAGCACTTCTTAGATGACATTTTGAATACTCTGTCCAGTTTTGGACCCTCCAGTTCAATTCAGTGAGTTTAGCAGAGGGGCCCCCAAGATGGCTGGGAGCTGGAGTACTTGCCCCACAGTGAAAGGTTGAAGGAGCCAGGCTTGTTCAACCTGATAAGAGATGGCTTAGGGGAGACCCAGTAGCAGCCTCTCTGAACCTATGAGGAAGCACTGAGGAGACAGAGCCAGGTTCTTCACAGTGGTGTGTGGAAGGATGAGAGAGAGTGGACATAACTTCAGATAAAAGTGGGTATAAGTGAAGCCTTTTTTCCCCATGAAGACAGTGAAACTGTGGAATGGGGACCCAGGGAGGTTGCACACTCTCTATCCTTGGAGTTTTTCAAGACCCAATGGGATCTTGAAAGCCCTGAGTAAACTGGTCTGATCTCATGGCTGACCCTGCTTTGAGCAGGGCGTTGGACTAGAAGTCACTTCTAGCCTGGACCATCCTATGTTCCTGAGCAATTTACCTTCCTGTAGGGTCTGCAGCCCCTGGGAACTGTGTGTCATAGCGGGCCAGGCTGTGCTCAGTGGAGGGCAGGAATCTGGTCCTGTCCAGAGGATCTTTGGCATTTGTAGCTTGGTGTGAACTGCTTATGTCTCAAATGTCTCTGGTCATACCTGTGGTGTGACTATAACACCAGCTAGTGTGTAAGAAGAAAGGCTGCACATCCTGACTATATGTTGCATAAATTTATTCCTGAATCTTCCTTCTGGGATGCATCTTATGCAGGGGATCAGAACCATTAACACAGCTGGTGAATTCTTCCCTGGAGTGTTTGGTACTAAATTATTTCCTGTCACGCAACACCTTTGTGGCTGAGAAGATGCAAATAATGATTCAGAGATACTCATTGCAAACCAGCAGTTGATTTGGCTTCATCCCATTAATACAATTAAATCTGAGATGATGATCGCTGATCACTGCAGAGCTTCACAGGATAATGTAAAAAGTTTGTTTTCTCAGACAGAGAATCCTGTCTGGCTCTGGAGATTTCTGATGCAATCACTGCAATCTGCGTGTAAACCAGTAACGAACCCGGTCCTCCAGTTTATTCTGAGTGAGGGACACTAACTGCAATACTAGTGGAGAGCTTACTTCTAAAGCTATTCTAAAGCTAAATTTTGGTCAGTGAGACTCCTTCAGTTACGTAGAGACCTTTGAACGGGAAGTTACTGTATTTTTTGTATTTTTTTTTTCTTTTGTAAGGGGAAAATATTCCTGCAGGTGCTTAGGTAAATAAACCAAGAACCAGATGAAGAGGAGGAAGGTGAAATGCCGACTGTCTCAACGAATCCTGCTTAGGACTGAACACGGGCATCTGTTGAATACAGAAGGTAAAAGAAGTAGCTCTGGTGGTTGTCTTACCATCAGCTAGTTTACACAGAAGAGCAGCAGGGGTATTCTGTGTGCGGGCATTGTTGGACGTTTTAATTTTCAAATGCAGCTGAACAATGAATTTTGATCATCACTCTCACTGACATTCTTACTAAATACGAATCAAATCATTCAACAGACTTGGGTTTGCATCTAATTAATAAAATAACTGAATTAGAAACTGCTCTTCACTCCCAGTTTTGAACCTTTTCCGTCACGTGAGTCATGTCACCCAAACCAGCCATCCCATAGGGTATTCATCTAATCTCTGTGGTAGTGCAAATAGTTGAAGGACTCAGAATAACAAGAAAATTGTTTACCTTTCCAAATAGGATATGGAATGACTTTCTTGCCTCTTTACAGTAGCTCAAACATTTACACAAACTTGTTAAGCTGCTTAGGGAGAGGGTTGTTTGTCCAGGTAATGCATCTTTCAGTAAGTTAAGCTGCAAGGAGAGCAGATGCTCGACTTCATGGAATTTGGGGGATTCTGGAGAAATTGCCTCTGGGGGAAACTTAAATAAATTAAGGGAGAGCTCCTGCTTGCTTTCCTTCTCTGTCTTTATTTGGAGCAAGTTATTCCCCCTCTATGCAGATAGATCTGTGCAACACACATAAGGAAGTCTTTTAATTATGGAAAGCTGCTCCAGGTAAATGTTATTTACAGATGGCTAAAAATTTTTGAATTATACTCATTTGCTAAGAATAAGCTCCTTCTTTTCACTCTTGCTGGAGAGGTGTTTTTAATCATCGTCAAGGTAAGCTGCAGATTGTATACTCCTGTCTGCATCTTTTTACCCATCTTGACTGTTTTCTTTGTGATTTTTTAAATGGTAACCCTGCAGGCACTGTACACGTAATTGAAATAAGCAATCTGCTTGTTTATCCCTGTTTTCCATTAATTAGATACGTGCAATCTAAATTTCCTGCTGAAAAACATGAGATGACATGCTAAGGGGACAAATCTGCTTTCTCTCACAAGGTTGAACTGCCAGTGTTGGAGGAGACCTTTCCCGAGCAGGGGCACAGTGGTGTTTGTAGCCTTCTCAGCTTGGGCTGGACGGTTAGCAGAAGGTGAACAAGTCACACTGGCAGAGACTGGAGAAGTAACCCAAGAATTCCCTACCCTCAGCAGTACCTGGGTGAGCCTTTATGTCCTTGGGGTTTGCTGCAGGCTGGATGCTGTGGAAGGGGAATGAACATCCACAGGACACTGTGAAGCTGCAGCATTGTCCCTGGGAAGCGTGAAATGGTGCTCCAGGAATTTCGCCCCCTGCCTGAAGCAGGCTCACAGCTGCACTGATGTGGCTTCCAGATGCTTCTGTGTAGCTGGATTTCTTTCTTCCTACTTTCTTCACTGCTGACCCAGTGGTTCAAATTTTCACTTTTATAAATAACCAAGGTGCGACCCTAATCCTGAATAGTTACTTCTGACCTATGGCAGCACAGGTAAGGCCTAAAGGTACTGCTATTTACTAAGGGGTCTCTGTGGTCCCCAGAGACAATTTTATTCAGAAATGGCCCAGTTCTGCAGTGGGCACGTATTCAAAACAAGCTAGTGATCAGCTGTCAGCTTCAGCCAAGAATTGAAGAGTCTGCCAAGACTGAACTTCCTAAGAAGAAATCGAAGAGATCTTCATGTAACACGCAAGAGCAAACTGTTTTCAGCCTGCCCACAAATGAGAAGAAAGGAGAGGGAATAGCCTCAGCTCTGGGTGTGCAGGTAAGTGGAGAGTTTCCTAAAGGGATGGGTCAGTGAAAGTTGAGCTCGGATGCAAGTCCTGAAGCAGTCATAGGGAAAATTTTTGGAACTAGAAGCAACTCATGCTGGTTTTGAGGTTCTTTTGTTGCAGCAAGAGCACCAAGCTGGATGAGTATCTCCAGCGTATTCTGCTGCCCCTGGAAGTGACAGGAGATACTCAGTCTCTCCTTCCCAGTTGTGCAGGATGAAGTGCTGTTTTAAGCATCCTGGCTGTTGTAACTGGGTAGCCTGCTCCTGGTCACTGGTGCCTGGGTAAAGACCCTGTAGGGAGGAGTCTTACCAAGGCAGAGGACCTTGCTGCCTCCTGGCTTGGACACAGGTCTAGATCTACTGACAGCCAGAGCTGAGCATCTGCCTATGCGCTTTGTGAGCTTGGGGTCCACTGCTTTTTACTGAAAGGGATAAATAAGTGTTTCTTTGAAGCTAATGGCCTCTTTCGTCTGTAGATGCCTGCCGTAATCCCACTGCAATCCTGTAACAACCTCCCCGATGTCGGTCTGGCCTTGTACACGCTCACGTTAATGAGGTATCGCATACTAACTCCCTGCCCAGCCCACAGCCCCTTCCCTCTCGCCTTCCTTCTGTTGCTCTGAATCATTTTTCTTTTGCTTGCTTGTTGCTTGCCTGCAGTGATGGGTGTGTGCCCTTTTGCTCACTGGGAGTCTGGCAGTAAATCATACATTTGCTTTTTTCTTTTTACATTCTGGAGCAGCTGCTCTGATTAGTTTGAAGCAGAATAAAAGGCCTATAAATGGGGAGAATCCTGGAAGTACTTCACTGTGGACTTAATGTCAAGGTACTGTACACATAGTAGTTTTTACAGGCACCATTTAAAAACTGTTATCCACTGTATATTTTAAAGGCAGGACATAATTCAGAAGTCTGATTGACTGCCCTTGAATGCTGATTCTTGCTCTACAATCTTTATTTTTAAGAAACCTTGATCTGAGAACTTTTCAGAACATCATATATTGTGTTCATCACCTTTGGTGGATTACTTCTGCTGTCTGCATTGCACCAGATTTGTGGTGACAATAAGACAGAGGAAGGAATGGCAAGCTCTGTCAGAGGAGCAGTAGAAAAGTCACTCCTGTAAATGTGAGGACAGCTTAAGAGTTCTGTTTTCACTGCAGAAAGTGTTATTTCTGATATTTCTCCTGGTTCTGATTACTCCAGGGAGGACATGATTCAGTGATCTCAGATCCCTCCAAAGACCATGACGCTGTCTTAGCCCCTCTCTCAGGAGTGGAGAAATGACAGTGACCTCCAGGGTACCCTCAATAGGCAAAGCACTGCCATTCTGAAGCACTGAGTCCAGGGATTTAGGAGGAGAAATGGAATTGAAGTGTACTTCAGAAAGCTATCCATCAATAGTCTGTAGCTTTCCAGTCAGACTTGCTCTTGAATGTATTGTTGCAGTAGTCTTTAAACTGAGTCATCCTCACAGCATCTCTAGTAAAACTGTGGTGTTTCCTATAACCCTTTTCCTGCCTCTGTTCCCATCTGCCCCGCAGATGCAGTCTCTGTGGTCCCCTTGTTGTTTGCAGAGATCAGGGTTTGACCAAGTCTGTTTTCATCCCTCCAGAGAAGTGTTGTTGGGTTTGTTGCATGGGGTGGGCTGTTTGAGCCTGAGAGCATTTAATGAACAACCTCTCTGGGGCTCTCCAGATGTGTTGATCACCCGAGTCCTCCTCAAAACCATGATCTTCTCCCAATTTTACACCTATTCTGCTTCCCCCCTCATGGTCATGAGAGATGTTGACTGGCGTTTCTCCAGCAGGATGCACTCTGTGCTCCACTTTTCAGTCATTTTATCATGTCCTCACCACATGACCATTTCACACAGCCACTTTGACTCCTCTTCATGCTGTTCCCTAGCTCAGCAAAGAGCTCCCCGTTTCCCACCCTCTGCCCCTTTCTTGAGTCTTGGGATGTGTCCCCCTCTCAGAAGCTTTTGGACTGTAGAGTTTACACTGCAGTGGGTGTCTCTTTGGATCTTGTGAAGTGCTTGAAGTCAATGCTGTGATTCTGCTGCTTGAGCTAAGGCTGTCTCTGATGTGCCCGCTCCAAAGCTGTGGTAATTTAATTCCAAGAGAACAGACATGTCCACTCTGCTCGGGCAACTGGTACTGTACATTGATTTCCAAACAGTGGCTTCTTTATTTTGGAAGTACAAGATGTGCCTCTTTCTGGCCCTAAGTGGTTTGCTGGAAGCTGCATGCTGGAGGTTTGATGGAGGTGGAGGCTGGAGAGCATGGGCAGTATGTGCCTGTGTGGAGCAGACATACCCATGCATTTGTCTTCCACCTCTTCTCTGCCAGTGAATATGAATACTCAAAATAGAAATTGAGTACTTTCAGCATGTGTCTTCTGTTTCCTTTAAGATGGGGTATAATTCTAATGTTATTACTCCAATGTTAGTTGATACTTCCAAGTACTGACATTTTTACACAGGTAAGAAACCTTCAAGTCTGAAATACACTGAACAGCTTCTTACAGAAATTCCAGCCAATTTTAGAATATTACCATGTTATCACAAGCCAAAAGCACTGGCAATCAAAGGTGTTTTTGAAGCTGTTCCAGTTCCACTGACTTGTTTTGGTTTTTTGTCTTTGATAACATTCATTGCTTTTGAGGAAGTGAACTTACTGACAGCTTGGAGGGCAGAACTGGCTTAGGCATAGTAAAAAAACCCAAACAACAAAATGCTGTATCTAAAGCCACTGTTCTGTCTTTGAATTGGAGATTAAATCATATCCCTTTATTTCCATAAATGTTTCTCTTCGCAGATGTACTGAGGGAAGGGAATCCAGTGCCTTAGAATGCATGGACAACAGAGGATGACAAAGCCTGAAAACAAATGTCCTGAAAAGTGTTTATTGCCAGGCATTAAAACAGGTAAGGCTGGAAAATGTATTTTAGTATATCTTGCTTTGGTGACTGCTGCCAATGTGTTTGACCGTTGTGGTTTTTGCCTTTTTTTTTTTTTCTCATTCATAGGATATAAATTCAAGAGACCTTGAAATACTGACATCAGAATTGAATTACTGATGTGATAAATTAGAGGACTACTCAAACAGGTCATGCTGGAGCAGCCCGCCAGGTGAACGACTGGATGTGCAGGTGTGGAGTGTGGAGCACCTTTTTCTTGCCAAATGTATTTCACATACACACACCTCAGAAAAACAAAGGCACCTCTTTTCTTCCAGAGAGGTTACATAGAAACTAGAGGATCTTAATGCCTACATTTGCCCTCGAGGTGAAGTGAGGGCTTGAGCAAGGATCTTGGCACGTGAGCCTCTTTGCCATGCCTCTGGCCTCTCTGCGCTGTGCTCAAAAGAGCTGAGCCAGGCTCCTGCTGCTCCCCTCTCCAACCTTCCCCACCTGGAGCTTGGCGTGAGCTACCCTAGCTGGGAGCTGTGCTGCTGCAGCTACGCAGCGCGGGTCATTTAACACGCTTGGCTCTTTCTACGCTCTCTGGCAGCTCCATCAGCGACTGCAGCATGCGAGCGTGCCGAGCCAGGGAGCACCCTTGTGCAGACATTAGCAGGAACAGCAAAACTCTCCTTTTCTGCATGTCAGGAGAGACTGGTGCTTCTGCTTGAGTTGAAGCACAGTTATCTGGGCAATAGAATCAGACTGTAGAATTTCAGTTTGAACTTTACATTTTAGTAATGGCATTGGTCAACTAGAAAGAGACACTTGTTTACAGTGATCCAGGTATGTGGGTTTAATGCATGAGTCAGCTATCTGTGAACAAGGATATGAAACAACACTTGAAGTTTATTATTATTATTTTTACCACATTTCTTCCTTGCTCTGAAACTCCATCTCATTTTCATCTGCAACAAAACTTTTCTTTTCCTTTTGCCAGCTGACCTGAAAAACCCACTATTCAACTAAATATAAGCTACCCCAAATATGTGTAGCTTCTGTCCAGAAAAGTAATTTTCAGTTTTGTGCCACCAGTCCAGAGTTTCAGACCATTTGTTGTGTCTTTCTCTTCATTGTTATAATTTGCTCTGTTCTGTGGCCTGAAACATGATAATCTGAGCAGAACAGCAATGCAAAACAGGACGATTTTTACAAGCAGATTTAAAACTTCTATTATTTGCTACAAACACAAAGAGGCAAAGAAAGCACTGTACTAATTTCTTCTTTTCTAGAAGCACTGGTAAAAAATAGAGAGGGGAAAAGAAATCTCTAATAGAAAACCAGAGAAGATAAACATCAGTATTTTTTGATTTCTAGGTTTTCTTTTCTTTTTAAACTAGATTTTTCAAAGCATCCACTTGCAGAAATTTGCATTTTATGAGGGCAGAGTTACAAAATACAATGAGGTCATTTTAGGCAACTTACCTCTTTTTTTTCCTCAGCTTGTGTCATCTAAAACTAACCGTGCTTGTCATCTTCTCAGTAATTTCTTATAATTTAAGTTTATATATAATCTAAGTTTACACCAAATGAGCTGTTCCAAGACGAGTGGGATATCTGCAGTTATGATTAAATACTGCCAAACAAAAATGATCTGTGAAATACAAGTGAATCCAGCGTTGATTAGTTTCTCTGAATTTCATGGGAGGTTAGAAGAAGCACACACAACTTGCTGCTTCTTAAATCTTTTGTCTCCGTGTCTCTGCCAATCACAGTTCTGCTGGAGATACAGCACAACCAAAACGAGATGAAGAGAGGAGAACTAAGGGAAGACTTTTCTATTGTTAGGAGCTGATGTGCTTTAGGATGTTGTCAGTGCTCATCGGAGGTCTTAGAACTGCTGGATCAATTGTTTGTGTAGCTACATGCCATCCAGAGGACAGAAATCACCAGTAAGAGAGTTTGTGTGTGCTAATTATTTTTACTCCTTCCCCCTCACCCACCTTTTTTTAGCTCATTATTGGTTCTCCCACCAAAAAGTGAAATAAATAGTCAAAGGCAGCATTTGTCTTTGTCTTCCTGAGAAATTCCCAATGGGAAATAGAAGCAGATTTCCACTATCTGTTAGTGTATTTTACCTTTCTGCTCCCCAAACTGTTCTGCACATAAAAAACCCTCTCCATTTGAGCAGTTTCCCTAACAAGCTTTCATAGCTGTTTGCTGGATTAAGGCAAAATTAGGATTTGTTTCTGATTTTAATTAATCCAAACCAGTGCTTCCATTTCTTCTGCTGGCCAGTCAAGAAAGGCAAGTAAATAGTCAACATGCTGTATCTTTTTACTCTTTTACAAAAATATAATGCCCCCTGCATGAAGATGTTATCTCTGCTGTAAGCCTGTCGTGTTATTCCTTGGGGAACAGAATTCTTATTTTCCAATCCATGTACTTAATGCAGAGCAGTCACTCCTCTTACACTTGGAACATGCAAAATGCTTAATAATTTTATCTTCAGCTTTCAAGCATAAAAGCGAGAAAGTTACCCTATTCCAAACTTAACTACTTGTGTATGTTGTTGGTACCAAATAGGATTACTGCTCGGAAGATAGTGTATTTATCTTTCACTTGAAATAACTCACAAGAATGTCAGATGCAAAATGATTTTTGAAATCTTGGCATTTACTGCTGCTTTATACTGTCTGTGTGCAACTTCAGTCAACAGCAGTGACATTATTGTGCGAGTCCCTCCAACCAAAGGGAGTTGGCACCCTATTAAGATTCCCTCATTGCAGGCTTGAACTGGAAATATGTTCCTCTGCAGCTCTATGTTTATCTCCTGACAAGCGGTGATCAGAATCATGGCTGCTACCAGCCAGGCAGGATTCTCTCCTTGTCAGTTTATTCCTTCCTGTAGCTAATCCTTCATCCGGTGTTACCCGGCCGCCGATGTCCTCCTCATTGCTTTCACATCAGGCTCTCTTTGCTTTGGCTTTTGTCCCGTGTAAACGCAGCCCTGCCAAGTCTCTGTGATGAGCTCCCTTCCATGCTCTGCTGTTGCAGCATCAGCATCTTGCATCCTTGTGGTTCAGCACTTGTGCCTCTCTGCTCCAGCAACATGGGTGTTGCTGGCAGAGCAGCCTGCAGAAGCAGGGGCCCTGGGCAGTAGAATGCAGGGGGGCTGGAGGTGGTAGATGCAGTATGGGAGCGAGGGATACTCTGCAGGTCTGTCATTGTCACTTGGGCTTAGGGAGGCTGGATGCTTGTGCCTGGCTGCAACAGGTTTATCTACCAGCTCAACATCACTGCCTGCTGAAATTAATTAATTAATAATGGGAAGGGTTGATGGTGTTTTCAGAGAGAGGGAGATAGAGACTGAGCTTTCAGCCTCATTTCCTCTTGCTTATGGTGGTCATCACAGGGTCTCTTCTGAACAGGAGCATGCACACATGCATGCAGTTTCTACATACGGCCCTACTTCCCAAAGATCAGCCCCAAATCTGTGCTGCTATATACAAAATAGTAGACAGAAAGGCAATAAATGGGACTTCACACAGCTGTAAATTCTCTCATCCTGTCATCTTCCCATTCAGGCAAAAAAGATGTGAGAATCATATAGATTCAGAAGCAGATGTTCATGGCAAGACTGGGTGTTCCCTGATCACAGCCATGGACAATGGCCTCTTCTGAGACTAGCTGTATTAGTGGTAAGGTTTATTAGGGCAATTTATGTCCCCCAAATTACCCTATTCATGCTGGAGGCTGCTTTGTACCTTGGCTCTGATGAGAGAGCTGCTCAGGTGGGAGCTCTTTAATTTCTGCTCTTTAAAGTCAAACCAAACCTACCTTATCTGACTGAAGCAGGACAGCGTGCAAGGCGCTCCAACAGCAGATCCATCGATCCTTGGCAGAGGAGAAAAGAGCAGCTGGGAGGACAACTGCTGGTGGGAGTCAGAAGAGGATGTTTGGCCACAATCTAATTGTAAGGGATGTAAGTTTGTCCATGCATAGATTGATTAAAATTGATTAAGAAAGTGTATCTGGGGACTCTGCCAAAGGTAACTGAAGTTGGTGGAAAAGAGTCTTTTTCACTGAATTCTCTGGCACTGGATGCAAACTCTAGAATACCCCATCATGAAATAATTGGGTGAGCAGGAAGAATGGAGAGATTTCACAAATCAAGGACTGGAGAACTAAATGGGATTCCAGGTGATGCATTCAGTTCCTGGCTCTCCACAGACTTATTCCTTGACATTGCCCAGATGCATCAGTCTCTTTGGACGTCCCTTCCTGGTATGGGCAGGTATGACACTGTGAATAACTTCTCCCATTTTTATCAGTGTCAGCTGCATTATTCCCTGTTCTTTCTCTGTGTATCTACAACACGCGGTGCACCTGGGATGTCTTAGCTGGGGTCCTGAGTCTGCTTCATCGAACATATTAAAAAAGACAAAAGGTCAGAAACAAAGGCCCTAACAGGTCTTGTTCCTTCTTCAGTGGCATATCTGAAATTAGCATAAGGCTTGGTGCATGTCAGGCTGTTCCTGCAGTTCCTCTGAAGGCTGATCCCCTCTGCTTTGTATTCAGCTCTGTTAATACTACGCTCCTCTTCCCATTCCTACTGAGCCTACCTAAGACTGACAGCTGTATATCATATTACTCTTGTCCATGCCACGGATTATTTTCCACAATGGGCTGAGATGAGATCAGAATAAGGGAAAGAAAATGTAAAAAAAAAATCGGTCAGTGGTATATTCCCCTCTTTTTTCATGACTAATGTATACATTCATATAGTGTAGCATTAAGGTTTTTTGACTTCTTATAAACTGCTGAAGAATGTCTAATGATACTGCCTTATGTATTCGTTTAAAGTTCAAAATAAATCCAAGGTGTCATTAAATACAGCTTCACCTAGCTGCATAATTCAAAGTCCATGGGATGTTTTATTTCTAGGCTTTTAATCTTTTAATTCAGCTAAAAAGTGACTTTAGTAAGTGACTTGATAAATAATTTTAAAAAATAGCACTTTTATACTGTAATCATGCCAGGAGAAATGAAAGAGCAGCTGAGGTGTCAGAGGTTATAAATCGCAGCAAAGGTATTAGCATCGTGGTGAAGAAGGCTCTGTCACATGGAGGAGCAAGGTCTCCTGGCAACATACTGGCTCTTTCTAATTAGTTAAAAGATTTATACAGGCAGTAAAAATGGGCTAGTTTATTGATTTTTGTCACACTCCTGCACTACAACAGTTTTGCTCCTTTACTGTACGTAGGAATACCTCGTGTGTGCCTGAGCCCTCCCTGCAGCTGGGATGGGGAGAAGTTGTCGTGTTTGGTTGTTCTTGGCCTCACCTTGCAGAGCAAAGCGTCCTCAGCAGCTCCTCAAGTCAAAAGAGGTTTTAGAGGAGGGTTGTAGTCTGATAAATGAGTGAAAATGCTGCTATTTTTGTTGCCCCTGTATGATACCTAGTTTGGATTTGCTTTGTTCATAGGTGCGCAGCCAGAGCACCTTTGAGCATTGTTGGAGGAGCTGGAGAAAGGGCACTGGGGTGGGGGTAGTGCTCCAAGAGGGGCGTTCACTTGCTCCTCCCAGGTGCCCTGGCCCCAGGTGGGGTGGATGTACATTGGCACCGGCTTGGTGATGATTTGATGAGAACCAAGCTGGTAAACCCCATTGTTTTCAGCTGGGACCAGCCGTGGTGTGGGGGTCTCTACAGCGATCAAGGCCTTCAGCAGTTTTGAGTTAGCCAGGAGGAGCAGAAGCCAGGGCAGCTGACCCAAGCGGCCCAGCAGAGGTTTTCCAGACCATAAGCGTCACCCTCGTTATACTTTAGAAAGTTTACTGGGGAAGGTGCCTTCTGGTGGCCGCCCTGCCCGGAGGGCTCGCCCACTGCTCAGGTAGCCTCGCGCCTCTTGTTCGCTCCCGCTGGAGCTGCGGT
>JAAGNO010018276.1:6743-24317 GCA_033439905.1 Ceryle rudis
GTGACGAGGGAACAGCACTAAAAAAAAAAAAAAAAAAAAAGAAAAAAAAGAAAAAAAAAAGAAAAAAAAAAGGGTGACACAAATTGTTAGTGCCTCCTAAGCACCAGTGATTTTAAATGCAGGGCTTAGTAGCACTTTTCCACAGCAGCCTGGACGCTCTGGGGGACACAGGAGTCCCAGTGATGACAGCACTGCAGGAAACTGCACGACACTACTTCAGTGTTTGGGAAAAGCAGAGGAGAGAGCTGGGAGGCGGACAAGAGCACCCAGGCTGCTCAACTGATTTCAAGATCCAGTATGCCCATGGATCTGGAAATCAGTTGTGGAAGCCTGCCTGGCCTCTTGCTGGCCCTGTGACAGAGTCAGAAGTGGTTACAGCAGGGGGACAGTGGCTCGCTCTTTCCAGAGGCTGCTGCTGTGCTAAGTGTCCCAGATCCAAGAGCTGAAAGACTTTTTTGTCTGGGTGATGAGCTCACCTGAGACTGTCAGATCAGATAACAGGGAAATTTCATCTCAACAAGAATGAAGTCTCACTGCAGGTCCCAGACCTGCCATTAGACAGCCCCCATATAGCTGAGAAGCTGCTCTAACCTCAGGGCACCACTGCTAACTTCCTCTTCCCCTGCTGTGTCTGTGCTCTACCTCTAAGTTCAGAACTGCAGCAATGCTGGCCTAAGAGACCCTGATGACATATCCAGTCAACTGTGACCCCCATTTCTCTGGAAGAGACCTCTCCCTTTGAACAGGGCAGGGGTAGGACTCCTCAGCATTGCTGCCCAGAAGGAAGTGATGACTGTTGGCCAGCACCTCTGCAGGCAGGGGAAAGTGGCTTGTCAGAGATGGAAGTGTGTGGCCCAGAGCAAAGAGGCAGAACTGCAGAAGTACAACTGCTCCTGCTCTCTGATTGCCTCTGCTCATCAAGGACTGCCCAGGTGCCTGCAGCTGGATGAGCTACAAATAGACTCACATGAAACCTCCAGTTTCTACAATATCACAGTACCCACCTACCCTGCCCTTGCTCCCAAATGCTCCACTTATTTGGTAGGAAGACACTACATGGCTCACTGTCCACTTTCATGCCTTATGGCCCACAGCAGAGCTGAGGTGACCCGATATAGTAAAGGGACACACCGAAGGAGGCAGACAACATGGAATTCAACTCCACCACCCCTTCAGCCCCCACTGACTCTCTGCAACACTCAGGGATGGCAAATTCCATTTTGTTTTCCATGCAGCAGTAGGTACCTCCCTCCTCCCCAAGTGTCCCCAGGCCTTGGAGCCACCCGCTTACCAAAGGTGATGTAGCCAATGTTGTCACCAACAGCTGCATCTGTGTCTTTCAGCTCCAAGGGCGGCTCCCTGTGGCTGAAGAGCACCTGTGGGGCTGTGTGACTGGCCCGGCGACCCTCCTTGAACTCCTGAACAAGACAAAGTGAAGTTGAGTCCCACTAGAACACTCTAGCAACACACTGGGAAAGCAAGCGGGGTTTCTGCACTCCCACAGGGCCGCTAAACAGGAGGTTTCTCAGCTTTCCCTGAATGGGCAGAGTCCATCAGGCCACACCTCTGGAAAACAATCCCTCTTCCCATTGAAACCAGACCAAAATGCAGGTCTGTCCTGAGCTCACACATGGTCCTAGAACAGCCCCTCAGCTGGGGTGGCTTTCAGTGTCACAGCTCCTGCCACAGATGTTCTGTGGAGGCAACACCTCAACCTCAGCAAGCACATGAGACAGCACCATAAATGCTTCCAGAGAAAGCGGGCAGGATCCATCATGATAGAGGACAGGAAATTCTCAGGGCTGAGGTCTCCATGGCACCCAGCATAAAGGCTCTGCTGTTGGAGAAAGCATCTCCCACCAGGAGCCTTTGCCTAGGCATTAAGAGGCACCTATGGGGTTTGAAGCTTGTGTGCAAAGCCTGCTCCTCTTAATGCTTCTCTGCACCTTGAAACAATACCTGCAGGCAGGGAGATCCCTTCCGCCAGGGAACCTCTCTGACAGCAGCACAACCCCCGCCTCACATGAAAGACACTAGCTCCACATTTCAGGAATTACAGGACCGTCCCTACGCAGGGCTGGGTAAGCCTGGACACCATTCTCCTGCCCCAAGGCAGGGCAGCCTCCCCTCTGCCTCACTGACCCCCAGCCCAACCTACATATCATCAGCCGCCCTCAGCTTCTCTTCCCACCTGAGCACAGCTCACCATGGTACGGGCAAGAGCATCTGTGCCCCTTGAAAAACGGGTAGTTCACCAGGGTTTCCTTAACGAAATGCTTAGCTTGTGCTTCCGCCTGCTTATGCCAGAGGGCTTCACTGCTTTGTTAATGGTCAGATTTTCTCCATGAGAGCCCAGATGAGCAGCCACTATACCCGACTGGGCTGCGTTATGCAAGAGCAATAGCTGGAGGGAAGGAGCCATCTGTGACTCAGAGTGGAAATTCTTGTGGCTAGGCAGGAGCAGGGTATGCTGTGGTAAAAACCAAGAACTTGGGACACAGAGACTCTGGGATAGCTGCTGCCTTAAAGCCCTGCCACCTCCCTGGGAGCCTCACAAACCCTGTTTTGTTCACCTCACACCTCCCTCCCTGTTTTTAAAGCTGAATTCCAGGCTGTAGGATATGTTGGTGGGAAAAAGTTCCAAGCCAGAGCAGATGCCCTGCCTGCAGCTAAAGAACAGAGAGCACAGCTGCAAGATAAGACCTCCATCACAACAGACCCTGTTCTGATGACCCCCAACACAGGTAAACTGGTATCCAACAAACTGGGCCAGTAACTCATTGGCCACAAGCCTGTCAGCAGGATGGCCTGGCACCCTGGAATGGACAGACTAAAGCTCCTTTAGCGCTGGAACACCCTGCAGGGCGCTGCTAGACAGCCTTGCCCACATAGGAGGTTCCCCAGGTGCTTCAGCAGACACATGGTGAGCTGCATGGGCCAGTGACATGGATGAACACATGCACCAGCACGGACTGAGCCTTCCCCTGCTGTAGGCAAAGGTCTCAGTCTGCACAGGCCACACACAGCCGCTAACAGACATGTGAAGTGTTTTCTACAGGCCTCTGAATGCTTCCCAGATAAATGGCAGCTGCAAAGGGTAGCCAAGTCCAGAAGTATGTGGCATTGTGATGACTGATCCAAGACTGCAAACTAAGCAAATTCATAGCTTTGGAAAGCTCACATTTGAGAGCCCACCACCGCATGCGAGAGCTGCCACACATGCGAGCTGCTGAGTCTCTCTGCAGCATTTGAGCATTAGCAGGAACAAACCTGGAGGTGAAGATCATTCTCAGCACCATCCCAGGCATGGCAAAACATTGCACTATCCCTTCTTCTGCCCCTACAGCCTCCCCACCACGCTCAGCTTCTCAGCTGGCTGGTGAGACCTACACCACAGCTGCTGCACTACAGGACCTCAAGGTGGGTACTGAAGTATTCACTGTAGTCTCTCATCTGTAACACATATATATTTGTCTGTTCATGTGAGCAAGACCATAAAGATGACAATGAAAGAGCCTGGATTAGAAAATACACTGCCTGTTCCTATTAACACGGTTGTTCCATCCCAGTGCAGCCTGGAACCCTGCAAAGCATTTACATGCATTAACTGCCTGTGAGCTCACTGCAGCCTAACATCCGCTTGTTTGGCAATGCTGCTTCAAGCAAGAAGGCATGTGAATCAAGGACCAGACCCTTTCCCCATAATTCAGTTTCCATACCTGCATAAACACCTTTCCAATCACCACGTCATCGTCATCCTTAAATACTGTGCTGAACACAACCGTGACACGGTCCTTTTTCGCCTCGACATACCTGCAGGTGGGGGAGAGCGGAGAACCCAGCTGTGAACCAGAGCTAAGAATACAACTGGATAAGGAAGCAACCACATGACAAGGTCAAGTAGATACAACAACCATTCATAGGCCTGGCTGCTGGAATTTTCCCCTCCCTTGAGACAGTATTTACATGGAGGAAAACATTTCTGTTGGGAGTGGCCAGTTCCTCTCCTGCATGCGTCCACAACTGCTGCCACTAACAGACTCTTGTGTAACATCCCTGCAGCTGTTATTCCTCTGGCTCACCTCACTGGATACTTCTGACAGTCAAGGACAAGCCCTTATTAATCACCCTGCCAAGGTACAGAGCAGTAGGATTTCCAGACTTTCCACCCATAACCTACAGCCATGAGTAGGAGCAGAGTGGGCCGACAGCCATGCAGCTCCTGTGGTGTGAACACTTACATTGTCTCATCGTCCCTGTAGTGGATGACAGCTCTTTTTTCTCCTTCTTTGCCCTCTTCCTGGAATTTGAAATATTTCTCAAAGACTGAAGCAAAGCAGTTGCGCTTCAACATGCCGGCTTGGTGCACGATAGCATCCTTGTCTGCAGGAAGGTTCTCCAGGTCGTAGAGCAAAGAGACATTGTAACCTGGGGAGGGACAGCCACTAACCTTAGTCATCTATTCAGGGCATGGTGAAGCCAGAGGCATTTTCTGGAAAGAAACACCTACAGTTCTACCTTTGCCTTAAGCCCTCCCCAAAGCTCCAAAGGTGAGCGCTTCCCACTGCGAGCATCACCAGAAGCCATGCCTGAAGTCGGCTCATGGCCATGGCAATGTTCCTGGGGCTCCTTCCTGAGCTCCCAGACACACATGCTGGCTGAGCTGCCCCCAGGTTTTCACAGTGAGTAGGAAGAGATGCTGTCACAGGTAACCATGGTTTTCCTGTGTCTCACAAAGTGTCTTTAAGAAGAACAAAGACCCCAACTGCAAGGAACAAAGGCTTCCTGGAAGAAGGCTGCATCAAGAATTACAGTCTGTGCTGCAAGCTACTTCAGCCCTGATGTACCTAACCCACCTTTTAATTTGCCAGTCATTGTACAGAGAGCCCTGGCTGAAGCGCAGCCTTCATTTGAGCATATCCAAGGCAACGTAAATAATTCTGGAATTGCATTCATACCCACACAGAGTGTTATTGCAGTTACCTGATTCAGGATTTACCAAGTAGCTTCCATAGACTTTCTTCAATACCTAGGAAAGAAATCAAACAAGCTGTCAGAGTTGTTTCCTCCTGCACAGCCCAGGTCACATTTGGTCTCCATTTAGAAAGATCAAATTCAGCATCTGCTTCCCCCAGTCTAAGTGAACTTGGACAAACATTGACTCAGGGAGTGACTGCTCCTGCTCTAGGCAGAACTCCCTGAACCCCACTGATGGGTGATGTGCTGCAGAACAGGACTCAAAACTGGAATTTTTAAAAGTTCTTCCTAGTCTTTGTATGGGGAAGGACATCCTTTCTGTACACCTCATACCTTCAAAGGAGAACTGTCAGCAGAGCTTGACATAACTGATCTGAGAGCTGCAACCCTTCTTCCCATTAAAAGCAGATGCAGAGCATACCCCATCCTACTCCCTGGGGAAGGCAAGTTCTGAGTGGGGTCAGGCACAGTGTGGCTGGGCGATCACCTGCCCTGTCTCAGCCTATTGCATGGGACAGATGGGGATGGAGAGGAGACCTCCAGGCAGCTTGGATGCCTCTCAAAAGCTGAGCCGCCTACAGCACAGCACAAACCTTTCTTCAAACATAATCACTGCTGAATTTCACATCAATGGCAATTTTCTACTGAGCCATAGTTCTGTGTCCATGAGGGGGCTGGGAACAGGAGGTATTTCACAGAGAAGAACACAATGCTGTGGCAGAAATGGCCCTCCTGGGATGACACCCACTACCATGCAGAGGATGCATGGTCTCTCAGCATGCCAAAACCTCCTCTCAGCAGAGAGCCTGCCTGCCAGCAGCAGCCCAGGGGATGCTCTGTCCTAGCAGGAACCCCACTTTGTGCTCTTCACAGTGAGGTTTCACCAAAGATAGAGCAGAAACAAGCTTCATCCTCTCCAGGGAAACACAGAGAGCAACAGTTTGCTAACTGGCGATTAAAAATGTAACTTCTATTTAGTTAGCACTCCCAAGGCAGTCCTGCAGAAATCCCATTATCCTCTGAAAGCCTGAGAAGTTGCCTACCACCACCACCGTGGTGCCTACTGGTGCACAGTGGTGTCAGACACTCGCCCACCATGCTGGTTCTCACATTGTACTGATCCCCACTAAACATTCTGCAAGTGCTCCACCATTTGACTCTCGTTTGCCAGCAGCAGTATCTCCAGTAGCCAGCAACGCTGCTCCTAGAAAGCACAGCATACAGGAAGAGGAAAGCAGGACACTTGTGTCATATTTATTCTGACTTTGGTAGGTCTTGCAGCAATATGCAGGAGTTCACTTTGAGTTCAGATTGCCTGCTTCTTGCCAGACTCACAATAAACTCATGGAACAGTTTCCTTGTTTTCCTCCAAAGACAGACACAGAGGCAAAAGCCTGCTGAAGCGCTTTGGGTGAACCCCGTTTGCTACCATGTGGAGATCTGAAAACTGACTCAGGAACTGAGTCACATTTCCTGCCTCTCCACCCAACCACAGCTCAGAGAGGCTCCTTCTTTCTACCATAAAAGGCCCTCCGCAGCCGCGGCCCCTTCAACAGGAACTGAACCTGCTACTTCATATAGCAGCAGCAAAAAGGGAACCAGTCTTCAGATTGAGGTCTGAACACATAGCAAGAGCCCATCACTTGCTCTCAAGCACAGTTTGAATCAGAAGAGCATCTAGAGAATCTAGATTCTGGTGCATCCTTCCACTTGTGGGCTCAATGCATCAGTCAGGGAAACTATTTATGTACAGTCAGGCCTCACAATCATTTTGATTTTCAAAACTGGCGGTGCCTTTCAGGCTGTAGTGTCACGTAAGATGACAACTTAATGATGAGAGAGTGTGAATACACTTAGCCCTTGTCTTCCAGCAAAATGGGACTCCAGGTTGGCACAGGGCTGCTCCTTTCACCGGCATGAGATGGGAGCACAGACGTTCCTCTAAGGCTTAGACGTCAGATCCATCAACATGGCAAGGACATCGCCCATGCTAAGAGTATTTGTAGGCTCAAGGCCCAGAGATACTCACCTCATCAGCACCATGTTCCTGGAGTTCCTTGTAGAATTTCAGAGAAATACTGACCATCACTTTTGTCTTGTCTCCATTGGGATTTGAAATATGGTAAAGGACTCCATCAAAGTCTATGAAACAAGCAAGAGAAACAGGAGGGAACAGCAACCAGTTCCTATTTCTGGGGAAGGTTTTCCTTACATGTTCTACAAACTGCATGAAGCAACGCTATTCCCCCTGCTCCAGCCCTCACACACACCAAGAGAGAAACTTGTCATTAAGGAAAGTGGTAACATCATGTAGTGAGACCTGTTATCATTTAAAGGGCTGAAACAGTTTTGACACCTGGCCATCACAGAAAGCTTTAGTCTAGTGTCATAGAATCACAGAAATGTCTGGGTTGGAAGGGACCTCTCAGGACATCTAGTCCAAACCCCAGCTAGAGCAGGTTGCTGAAAGCCTCATCAAGCCTCACCTTGAATGTCTCCAGGGATGGGGCCTCAACTACCTTACTGGGAGGTCATTTAGCATCCCTGGCAAATCTGCTTGTGCTCAACGCACAAGGAAACACACAGACACAGGAGCCTTCTGGATGGCCAGCATAGAAAGTGACTGACATGCCTACCAGGTCACAGCTGCAGCCTGGAGGAGGAAACACCTCTGCCAGCAAAGGCAGCTCAGACACTGACTGCTGAAACAGTTTCCATTTCAATGCAGAATGGGCAGGGCAAGGCAACCCTCCAACTACCTAGCAAGCTCCTCTTCCCCATGGAGCTCTGCAGCTTAAACAGATTCTTAATAACAGAGGTAAAAAATGAGATGCTGAATGAACACTTGAACTTCCCTGGCACTTCTCGTACTAGAGAGCAAACTTCAGGTGAGGAATTCATCTTGCCTGTCACCCCAAGCCAGCTTTCTAACAACCCAAACCAGATGGTGCTCAAGATCTAATAACAAGTAGCATCAAGGGCAGGACTGGAGAAGAGGCAAGGTAAAAGAGAAAAGCTGTGCAGCAAGCACAGACCAAACAAAGCACTGCCACCACTGAGCGCACTGCTGGGGGGGGAAGTCCAAGGGAAGGTGGACAGACAGATAAAACAATAGGACAGCCGACAAAGCCCCAGCTCTGGGGATGCTGCAGGGTGTCTACACTGTCTGCCCCTGTGCAGCTCTCCTCCCCTTGCAGCAGCGCTGGGTGAATTCGGGCACACTGGGTGTAATAGTGGGCAGACCATTCGAGCCAGCCTTTTTTTTCCAGAGAAGTCAACATATCTGTGGAGCTTACCTGCAAATGTTACTTCTACTGCCTCTGGTTTATTTCTAAAAAAAAGCAAAGAAAACAAAGGAGGTAAATAAGAACTCAAACAGCAACCTCCAAGCTGTGAAGGAAATAGGATTAATTTCCAATGCCTTACTTCTCACAAGCAGCTCTACCTGAAAACCCTTCAACCTCCCGTTGTTCAGCTAGCAGATATCCTTCAACAAGAGATCTCAGGCTGCTCTCCATTCCTATAAGCACCAGTTTTACCCTAGATGATATAAAAACAGGCCTTGAAGCTGGCAGAAACTGTTATTATTTGTAGTTTAACAACAGATTTTAAGATAGCAGATTTCCAGTTAGAAATGTCCGAGGAAGCAGCTCATCACTACGGAGTCTGGTTTCACAAGTGCATTCTCCGTACAGAACAGCCATGATACAGGTTTGGAGACAGAGGTTCTTTTCTGTATTCCTGCACCCGATGCAGTGCCGCTTTCACCATCAACAGCAGCTCAGCAAACACGCTGGTATCACTCACTCACAAAGATTACCCCTTCTCCAAGTTTGGGGGCTAGAAGCAAACCACAGAAGGAAACTTTCCAGACATGGATTTCATCCTGCCCCTCCTTCACGTTCCTTCCGAAATAGGCCAACACTATGCCAACTAGCTCTGCAGGAAAAACTATAGGTCTGGGTTTAACACTGTCCAGCATGGTCTTTGGGATCCCTGATCAGCATCGAGGACACCTTGTGAGCCAAAGGCACATCACATCTTACTCTGTGGGTATGAAGATTTAACAACATCTTAAACCCTATTTGCCAGTTTGTCCATGACCTGCAGAAGAATAGGATCCTGTGAAAGATCTAACTGCTTCTGAGGAGTGATTGTTGGGACTGGCACCACATAACGGCTTTGGCAGCTCCAAGGAGACTGTGTTAATAGGCATTCTCCAATGGGGAGCAATGCAAAGGTACCTCCGCCACAGAAAGCAGGAGTAGAAAATGAGAACAGGATAAAAATGCCAGTCTGCTACTGCTGTTTCACAGCCTATCTCTGCCTGTTTTTCAAAAGTAGCCAGTACTAACCGGAGTACAGGCTAATGCTGCTGCTAACAGAAATCTAGCCTCTGAAACAGTTCGTTCACATCCATCTGAACCAATGTACTGAAATACCTCCCCAAACAAAAGCCAGCACGTCAAGGCAGCCTCTCCATCAAAACTTGCTCTGTCCACGTGTGCGCGCACTGCTGGGTACTGGCTATGCCTTGGTACATACACCAAGAAAGGTGGGGGAAGTGATGACTCAGTATCTACTGCCCCTTATCATATTCTGGAAAGGTTTTATTTATTCTCCCCCCCCCTCGCCCCGCAGAAAGCACCGGTCTTCCATCAGCTTTTCTGCAGACAGCCTCTGCAGCAGCTGGCTTCCACAATGTGCTAAAACTCAAATCGATGAGAGGTAGAGACCAACGCACTGAGTAACTCTGATCCCAGACCAGGTTGGCAAAATTTTAATCGAGTGGAAAGGGAGGAATTAACCCCCAGCCACGGATCCAAAGTGGAATTGATGAGGTGTTGCTGCTTCTTGGAAGTTATTAGCTGTGAAAAGCGACAGCCCTTTTTTGTTGGAGGGCTGGAGAGCCTCTGTCTTTTGTGCGGCATCACTGAAGATAAAAACCACAGACTTGAAAGAAGCACTGCAAGTGCACCCAAGGCAGGTCCTTTAGTTTAAAAGCTGTGCCAGCTACCTATGACCTCTCTCACTCTCATCTTTGCCTCCCAGCTGGGCCTGAGATGAAGGCTCACAGGGCATCCCTGGCCACATATTCAGCTTGAGCTCTTGGAAACAGAAGCAATTCCCAAAGCTACATCCAAGCCACTTCTGCTCACTGAGGACTGCTCAGAGCAGAGATGAAAGAAAAACCCACTGATCCCACGCGGTCAGTCAATGCAGAAGTGTTCTTCTTTTAGAGCACCACACTCAGACTGAGGAATCAGCCTGGATAGCAGTATAAATTTTTATAAAAAAAGAAACCTATGTAGGAAGCTTTAAAGATAGCGCAGGCAGGCATGCAAGAGCTAGAAATATTAAAGAGGACACATCCTTAAACCTCAGTTCAGCCTTCTCAGAGTTACACTATTCAAAGCCCATTCCCCATGCACACAGAGCTGACAGTTCCCAGAGCCCCAGCTCCCAGCAGAGCCTCCCAGCGCAGCACCGCCCTCCGAGCAAGGGCAACGCAGGGAAGCAACTGACATCCAGCGAGCACCGGAGTGGTTCCACTGAGGAAGGAAACCAAATCCCTGCTTGCTTGCCCAGTACACCAGGGGATGGCAGGCAGAGGATGATCACTCACCACATTACTTAAGAAGCCGAGTGAGATAACGTAGCCAAAATCGTTTAATGGCTCTGCATGAGAGCCTTTGTTCTGCACACAAAAGCTTATGGCTGAGACGGCCCCTTTGAACCTTTCATAGTACAAGCATGATTTCTTAGAGAAGTTACTTTAACACCGATTTCCCAAGTGGCCTGGTTCTTGTACCTGGGGATGGTGAAGAGGGGAGATATTTAAGGGGAAAGCAGGTAACTGGGCAGAACGTTGGGTGCTGAATATTCACCTGTTTCCCAGCACAGCCTCAGTGAAGCGAGAGCTCCCGTGAACCGCATACAGAGCTCCTTGCAACCACATTGGCCCTGTCATCTACTGCAGAGTGGGTTTTCTGCCTCACCTGGCACACATCTAAGTAAACCAGGCATGGCCCGGCCCAAGGGAGGACTGCGAAGGGTATCAGAGGTGTGGCTGGGAGTGAAATGAGCTCTCCTTAGCCCTTCACAGTTCAGCAGCCTTACAACCCCAATGTTTAAAATGCTTCTATCTATTCCTCTGGCTCACCTCACCAAAACTATCCTAGCTACTGCAAATATTTCTACACCAGAAAAAACACCCCTTTCACTACCCAAATTGTTGTTCCTCCATCAGGAAGTCCCCAGGCAGAAGGGAGAGTTCCCACCTCCAGCTTCCCTTGGTTTCTGGACCAGACAGCACTGCAGGTCACACAAATGTGATCACTTCCCCTCGACCTCCCACCAACCCCATCCTCCACCAACAGGAAGAGCAGTGTGATGTGCTGCACACCCTGTGGAGGCACAGTGTGTCCTCTCACTGTTTAGTGCTCCCAGCCCACCCTGCTCTCATGTGGCTGAAGGCTTTGTGCAGATGTACAGCAGGCCTGGAACCAGGGCTGAGCTGCTGCAACAATGGGTACCAGTTACTATCAAGTTACTGGGATGATCCTGAAGAGCCCTGCCTGGTCTACCAGTGTCCCCTGACTCTGCAGTGGATCCATCCATAACCACGATGAGAACTGGCAGTTTAGCAGCTTGGCACAGAGGGACTGTAAATCTCAGCCATCCTTTCCACATTTTACTTTGAAGTGGGACTCCTGGCAGCTGGGAGCTCATTTGGGGTTCATTTCTACCCCTGATTCAAGTCTCTGAGAGGCAGACTAAGCCTGCTATGCTTGGAAGATTTCAGACAGTACAGCCTATCTGCTCCCAAGGCAGAGAGCTGCCGAGAACCCTGCAAGCTCATTTCCACCACCACCACCTGAACCATAGCCTCCCCCGGCAACCTTCCCTGTTTGCTGCCCCGTCCCAAATAGACGGTAAAACCACCTCATACCGAGCAACTGAAATGGCTCCTTTCTGGACTAAACACCGAATCCAGACCAGACCTTTCTGCAAAACTCCGCCTGAATTCAGATGCTAAAATGGCAGCTGTTCCAAGCAGCAGCAGCGGTCCATTTTCTGATAACACTTACTGGGTTGAAAGTAAAATCCACACCAAATCCCATGCGCTCTCTGCTCGTAACAATAAAAGGTTCCTCCTATTCATCTCCAAATGGTTCCTACACTCCTCCTATCTAATACAGAGCCAGCTTCAAATCAGATTTTTCACCCTGGCAGAACGTCCACGAAGGGCCACAGTGCCTGTGGAGAGACATCAGCAAGCACTTAAGAGCAACAGCAAATCTTTTTTCCCCGAGAGCATTTCCTCATTTTTGACTCAGACAACTTCCAAACTTCCCTGCTTCATTCTCAGGCCACAGAGGCTCTTAGCTATATGTTACAACAAATTCAAGAACAGAAGAACGAAGACTGTAATTAAACAGAGCCCTCATCTTCTGTATTAAACAGACCTAAATGCAAACTTGGCTGACAAGCATATTGAAGCATCTCCACAATTAAGGCTTGTACCCAATAAAGGAAGGAGGATGGCGATTATTTTAAAAGCTGCAGGCATACAGATATTCTAATCTCTTACCCCGGAGGAGAGGGGCTAAAAAAAGAAGGGGGTATTTCAAAGCTTAGAGATCTGAGCAGAGCTTTCAGATTACCAGAGCTGACACACAGTTTGGAGAGACCGAGCCAGATCCACTGACAGACTGCAGGCTCTCGCTACAGAAAGGTCACTCCAATAAAAAAATTATGAGCAATGTCTAAAATTATCTGAACAGTTCCTCCACTCCTGGGCCCTGCTCAGCTAACAAAAGCTGTTCTGCATAAGCTGCAGGAGCGTATGAAATGAAAGAGCTCCTGCAGCTCTGGCAGCACACCCACCACAAACTTGAGGAGTGCTCTGTCAGGCAGGCGATGCCGAGTGCTGTACGGCAGCCCCTGCGCATGATGGTTCTCCCCAATCAGTTCGATGGCCCCTCTGTGCCTGGGCTTCTCCCTCACAGCCTAGAGGCGGCTGCCTGGTAGGAAGGTGCTGGGATTCCCAGCATGGGCCAGTCCCACAGCATGCCGGTGTGGGCAGGTCTGCTTCCAGCCAGGTGTTCACCCTGCACATCTCTGTTCCAGCTATGGGCAGGTAGCCTCAGTGTCCTTGCTGAAGTGATCCAGCGCTGAGGCAGGGCTCTGGGGAAGAGCCTCATTTTGCACACATCATTCACTGCGTTTCTTTAGTACAGCAACTGATACCCACTTTTCACTGGTGTAAAGCACCAGTGGCTGCAACAAGAACTGTTCTCAGAAGACAATGTCAAGCAGGCCCCCCTCAGGAGCCTGAAATAAAAACTAAGGCTGGAGAGACGAGAGAACAACCTGAGAAAACCTAATACTTTGCAGATCCAGGCTGCTCTTCCCTCCTGTTCCCTGTGCTATTGCTTGAAAGCAGAGCATTGCCTAGTTCCAGAGGTGGTTCATGATCCACCATTAATGCAAAGTCACCTTCTGTGATGGCTGAAGCCAGACATGCTGTGGCAGCCCAGGAGCCATGCTCAAACACCTACAGCATACCAGCCAAGGTTTACTGCTAGTGCCACCCATACTATGCTGAACCCAAGGGTACCACTTTCTGCCAGTGGCATTGCCCAAGCGCTCCTCAGAGTCTGTCAGACTGAGTTTCAGCATGCAAGGCCATGCTGGGGGAGACACACGGCTCCAGGCTGGGCTTGAGAGGACACCAAGCCATCACCTACCACTGCTGCTGAACGAGGGAGATCTGATCCCTGCTCCTCAGCTGCACCATGGCAAGCAGCCTTCGCACAATGAATGGGATGAGGAAACTCTTTTGGGCTAAAAATACCCAGCTTTGCCTGTTTAATTTTAACCTCGGTCACTTCCCCAATCCTGTTTCCCCTGAAGCCACAAAACTGCCCGTGTCAGCGAGAAGGAAGGGGTGGCAGAGGAGCAATCTCTCTTTTAAGTGGGGCCGTTGAACTCCCCTGAAGCGCTGGAGCCACAGATTGCTGCAGCCACCCCCGCAGATTGTTTCTTAGTGGTGCCAAGAAGGACCAGAGGCTCCACTATCTTCCCAGCATGCCCAACAACCTCCAGACACTCCTTGGTCTCCCCACAATGAACTCACTTTACACGAAACATCACAAACACAGAGTTCATGCTACCCAGTCTCAGACAGAACTCAGCCTCCCTGTCTGAAAGGCTCAGCTCTACAGTCAACGTGCACCAAAGTGAATGGCAAACACCATAAACCACATGGGTGCAGCCTCAGCCCAGCTCTCCAACCACTCACAGGAACTGCATCAGGGAAGTCCAAGCTTCAGCTGTTTCCCTCCACGGGTAACGGCCATGAAGCTCTGCAGATATGTAGCTACTAAGGGCTGTAAAGGAACCAACCTATGCAAATCTGTTTTCTTTTTTCACAGTGGGTAAATACCAAGTAAGAATTTGAGATAGATGATTAATTTACCAGCAATTTAGGGCAAGTTACCTATGGCTAGAAACCCAAACCCTAAGAACAAAACCCTGTGCCACTTTCACTGGAGTCAGTTAAACTACAGCAGGACAAACTGGACAGCAAATCTGTTTTGGAAGGCAGTTCCTCTCCGTGTGTTAAACAGAATGATGCAGAAAAACTGCGTAAATTGATGTAAAACATCAAAATATTTTACACTTAAATTGTTTTGGGTTGGACAATTTATTCCCTTTACACAAAAGCTCACGAGCTGCCTAATTTCAAGACACTTGTTTCTATTTACTGACCAGGCATTCCCTCACTGCAGCAGTTCAATGCTGGAAAGTTTCAGCAGCAAATTCCTAACTCAGGTTATTTCAAATGATTCCGGCAGCTTTAGGCCTTTATTTAAAAATGTGGTTAGTTTAAGGAAATGGATTTTAAAAAAGAAATTACAATATTAAATAAAGAAAAGCTGAAGTCTGTTTTGAAGTCGCCATTAGTCACCACTATTAGCCGTCACCACCTTGATCTAAATACAAATGCCACCATTCAATGGTGGCTGCCCAAGGAGGTGAGATTTCCATGGGTTCCAACCACAAAAAAAAAAAAAAAAAAATCCCACATTTGGAATTTACCCTGTTTACAGGTGGATGCTTCCAAGCTCCAAGGACCTTGTCAAGGGAGGACTCAGAGACAGGTTAGGTGTTGCCTCGAATGCTGATCTCTATCTGGCAAGGCATATTCCACAGTGGGAACTTCAGAGACAGATGATGGACCTCCACACAGATCAGATTTTGACATACAATGCACGTCAATATTGTTGTGACCAGCTATGAGTTCCGACTACTAACGTGCCCTCATTCTATGCAATACGGTGAAATACAAAGCGTCTCTCACCTCATGGTCCAGGAAAGCTCTGCAGGGAGCCTGCTGAATCACAGCCACACTGTGGCCATGGGAAGCAGAGGTGAGTGACACAGCCCATGCCACAGAAAAGAAGTCTCCAGCAAAGAATTTAGAAACAAACCCCTCCCTGCCCAACTCCCCGGTTGGCATGGAAGCCACCAGGCACATCTGGCTCCAAGACACAACCACTATGGACCAATCCATGTACTGCATCTGCCCCACTGCTGGTTTAGAGCAAATAATGCAAAACCAACTCTGCCCCAGTGTCCAGACTCACTCTTCCCAGTCACTGAATCTCTCAAGGCTTGATCTTGCCCTGACAGTCCTATGTGCACCCCTAAGACAGGCCCTGGGAGAAACATCACTAAAATAGAGAAATACATGAAATCTCCTCCTGCCTGCAGGCTCAGCACCACAGGAATGACCCGAGAATTGTGGCCAGAATGAAAGAAAATTCACACGTATAGCACTGCATAACACCCATTCCCTAAAAGCCTTGAAATCCAGGGAAAAGAGTACACCTCCCTGCACATCTCAGACCTTTGTGTCCACCCTGCACTTGCCTGGACAGGAGGGTCCCAACCCAAGCACAGAAGAAAATGCAGAAGTAACTAACTTCCTCTCTTTCAGCAGCACACTCGAGGCACAAAACTTACCTAGAAACATCATCTAGAGAAAAGAACATGCCATTGGTGAGTAAGAGGCAGAAGCAGAGCGCCATCAGCTGCACTGTGAATTGATCTGGGAACAATCAGCATGCCGGGCAAGCGTGGCAGTGCAGGGGTGAGGAGACTTTGCCATACAGTGAAATAGAAACTCCAGGGGCCTGCAGGCTGGTGCAGACAGAGCGAGCAACCCCAGCACTGGTCACACAATGTCGGGCCTTCAAGGTGCATTTAGACTTGCAGAGTGCTACATCCACAATTACACCAACACAGGGACACATGCACATTCTTCCTCTCCAGCAGAAAGAGTGCTTTGGTACAGCCTTCTGATGAACGAGTGGTTTTGAAACACACTATTAACCTCCAGACATGTAATATTTTCCCCAATGGATGCAGCTGCTACACCACAGCAGTCACCCGGGACCTCTCTCTTCCCAGTGTGGTGCCTGTGCTCTGGGGAAACTTGTTGCATTAAACCATCAAGCTTGAGAATAAAACGTCTGCAAGCAGCTCAGCTATCCTGCAAGGCAGTGTGGCCTGTAAGGCTATTTTATGAAAAAAACCCAAAACAAACAAAACCCAAAACCACCACAACCTAAGCAACATATCAGCTGTGGGGGGAAAGCGGAGGAAATGGCCTCTGTCAAAGTTCTGCACACAAAAGGCCAAGAGCTTAAAAAGCCACTGAAGGAAAAGGTGACACAGAAAAAGGCACCTGCCTGGGGGGAGTCCCTTCCTGGAGCAGCCTCAGCTGTACTCTTTGAGGCACCAGGGCAGGCTCCACCCCAGAGATAACACTACCGTACTTTGCTTCTTGAGAAGGGCTTTGTCTCCGTCCAAAGGTGCCTGGCATTGCTCATGTCAGGAGACAGTGCAAGCAAGCCCATGGGTAACTTGGCTGCACATAAGGACATTTATAGAAAGGGACTCTCTTCCAAGCTATGCTGTGTTCAGACTTTATAGCGCTGGTGCAACACTCACAGAAAAATAATCACTGGTTCCCCAGGGATTGAACTGTGCCAGCCAAAGATGCAGGTGCAAACTAGTCCACCCCACCCACCCTCCAAGGCCAGGACACCCACCAGGCTGGCACCAGGGGCTCTGATAGAGCTGTGGACCTGAATCGCTCCTCCTCCTTGCAACCCTCCTGCTCAGAAAAGCAAAGGGGGGCAGACTGGAATCTGTTCCCCACCTGCAAAGCAAAAGGCTGAGGCCTCGGCTGCGCACACAGGTTTCTTGTTTGTTGTTGTGTGTCCCCCCCCATTCTGTACCAGCACAGGCACCACGTTGGATCCATTCTAATGAAGGCTGCTTTACCCAAAGCAAACATCCCTGCAAATCCACCTTCCCCTGAACTCCCTACTTGCTCAGCCCCACTCCTCCAGCTCTGCTCCCCTAGTCACATCTTCACTCCACACTGCAAGCTATAGCACCTGCCCCCCTCCAGGCCTCCACACTGCCCCAGCACTAACAACTACCCCAGCACTAACAACTACCCCAGCACTAACAACTACCCCAGCACTAACAACTACCCCAGCACTAACAACTACCCCA
>JAAGNO010018277.1:0-13078 GCA_033439905.1 Ceryle rudis
TGTGGGGTGGGTGCTCCGGGGCTCCTTTCGGCCCCCCTGGAGGGATGCGCTGGAGCGGGGTCCACCGGGGCGGCTTCGGGGGGCTGCAGAGAGGGGACCCGCCCCGGTCCCGCTCCGCCCGGCCCCGGGAGGCGGTGGCCCCCGGCCCCGGAGGCGGAGCCAGCGCTCGGGCTCCGGAGCCACATCCTGCAAAAGGAGGAGCGGGGCGGCGGCGGGGCCGGGAGCGGGGCGGCGGCGGGACCGGGAACCGCATCGCCGTGACCGCCCCGCGCCGCCGCCCAGGATGTGGTGGGACGAGCGGGTGTCGGCGCGGTTCCGGAGGAACCTGCAGCCCACCCTTACCTACTGGAGCGTCTTCTTCAGCTTCGGCCTCTGCATCGCTTTCCTGGGGCCCACGCTGCTGGACCTGCGCTGCCAGACCCAGAGCTCCCTCTCCCAGATCACCTGGGTCTTCTTCTCCCAGCAATTCTGCCTCCTGCTCGGCAGCTGCCTCGGAGGGGTCTTCAAGAGGACGTAAGGCGCCTGACAAACTCATCGCGCCTCCCGCGGGTGGGCTTAGCTCTCCGCGGCTCCCCTCCCCATCCCCTTTCCTCCCTGCCGGGGGCGGGCGGCTCCAGCCAACCCCAACTCCCCGAGCTTTGCCTCCCTCCCGCCGGGTTTGCGCCGCTGCGCTGGGATGTGGGAAAACCCTGCCCGAAGGGAGTGCTCCGAGCCTGTCCCGGGGGGTCCCGCAGCCCTCTCGGGGTCCGGAGCCCTCCCGGCCGAGCATCTCGGAGGGGGAGAGAGGGAGGGAGAGAGGGAGGGTAGGGGGCTTCCCGGGAGGTGTGGGGCTGGAGATGCTCTGTGAGCTGCTGCTCTCCTTTTCTGGTTTCGTACCCTCGGAGAGAGGCTGCCAGTTCCCTGGAGCTCAGGACAGAGATAGCCTGAAGTTGCAGCCAGAACTTCCTGGAGGGTGTTTTCCTTAACCTGATTGTTTATCACAAAAATATTATTGGAATCCTGTTTAAATAACCTCGCTGTCAGAAATCGAGGCATTGTCGTGCTCCCCAGGAGTTTGGGCAAGCAGGAGGTGAGATGCGAGTGGTCCTCGTGGTCTTGCTGCTGTGGGGGATGATGGTAGGGGCAGTGCCTCAGTGGCTGGGGCCAGCTGTGGACTTCAGAGGCCAGCGAGAGACCTGAGCGCAGCCAGATGGGGGGGGTTACACTGAGCCTTCTTTCCAGGATGTGTTTAAAATAAATAATGCATGATGGCTCAATCCTAACGATCGCCAAACAGGCGACGCGAGGCTTGGTGACAGCTATGAGCTGCTGAGAATCAGCTGATTATTTACATTGCCACTCGTTCTTCAGGCAGTGATGTAACATGTCAGTCTCTGAGATATATGTTCAACACGTACATGAGAGAATCTTGCATGAATCCTTCGCTGCTTTAAAATGCTCATTTGAAAATATTTTGTGGAATTCTTGTATTGTGAATTGTGGAGAGCGTTGGCAAATGCAGGTGGCATCAGAGCACCTGTGAAATTGCCATCCTGGTCCATTGAACTGTCCTGGTCCTCCCCGTCCGGACTGTGGAGCAGCAGTAGCTGTTGTCTGTCGGGCTGTGCCGGGAGAGGAGGTGCGAGGTGGGGCGCGCAGGAGCGGGGCTGACACGTGGGAACCTTGCCCTGGGTCTGACACGAACCTGAGTCTGCTGGGTCAGCAAGCAGCGCCTTTGCCAGCCCCCACTCTGCTTCACATATGTTTGAGGGAGCAGCAAAGGAAAATGCAAATTCATTCCCTGCTGTCAGCTTCCAACCCAAAGCTCCTGCCCTTGGCCAGCACGTTGCACAGACCCGTTCGGGGGTTTGTGCTCCGAGACTCCCAAACTTTCACCTCTGCAGCAGCACGTTGGGGAAAAGAGCGTGTTTGTCACTCACTGTGGTTACGAACCAGGATGTGTTTGTGATCGCAGCCTTTTGGAGCAGCGGGGCTTTAGCAGAGTGTCTGTGAGCCCTGCTGAGGAGCTGCAGCCCTGCCAGGCAGGAGGGCATGTTTCAGATAGTTGTAGCTTGAACGTGTGGGTTTGGATGAGAATTTTAACTATTGAGACTCTGAGAGCTCCTGTGCCATCCCCTCTTCAGGGAAGGACAGATCAAGCTGTCCTGCTAAGGATTTCTGCTTCTGGGCCACTCTGCGGGTTTATAAATCAAATTATGCTGGTGCTGAGCACTGGATAGGTCATCTTTTCCAGTTAGGAGATGGATAGCTGCTGGTAGAGGGTCCCAAAGCATCGCCAGCCGAGCTGAGGTCTGACTGCAAGCTGCGTTTAATTTCTAATGCCTGAGGAGCGCAGACTTTGCTGCTTGCTTATGACTTAAATATGTATTGGTCTGAGCTGTCTGCTCTGACTGATGGACTCGCCAGGGAAAGCAGAGCTGTTATTGGATTCTATGGCAGAAGTGGGCGGTGGCACCTAAATAATGGTTTGGTTCCTCTCACCGGAGAAGTTGCTGAATGCTGGGTTGTCATCTCTGCTCTCTCAGCCCAGCTGGAGTCCTGGAGCACTGGGAGCATAAGGATGGCAACCGTCCCTTCTGCAACGCGGCGTGAGCTTGGGCTGCCAGAACTAGCTCCAGAATTCCCTCTCGTGTGAGATTTCAAGGAAGAAGAAAGTTTGCCGTGGGGAGTTGCCTCGAGAGGTGTGGACAGGCCGTTGCTGCCTGCGGTGCTCTGTGCTGGAGAGCTGGGTTTGCTGCGTGGTCCCTTCCCTGGCTTGTCGGGAGTGCAAAGCCAGAGCTGGGAGAAGAGCAGCTCCCCATGTAGCTGCAAGACGCGTGGTTTAAGCTCATGCTCAGGTTCACATCAGGCTGCTGCTCTCTAGTAACTCATGCTTGGGCTTTGCTGGCTGTAGTTACAATCTCTGCAGAAGAATACAGCTTTTCACAGGGCGCTTGCATGAGTGAGGTTGGGGTTTAGGTGGAGAGTGCGCCCTGGTTCAAGCCCTAGTGCTGCCGTGGTGTTGGAGTTTCCTCAAGCAAAGCAGCCCTGGCAGGAGCTGATGGCACCCATAAGGAGCCCTGTGCCTGAAGCACACTGAAGACTCTTGTTGCCTGGTGTTACCTGCACTAGACTCTCCAAAATTCTGTTGTGAGGCTGCAAATGCAGGCAGCAGTGTTGGAGTGGGAGTGCCAAGAGGACCTGAAGCCCTGCTTAGACTCAGAGGCCCAAGTGCGAGGTGAGGTCACTGGTAAACCCACCCCTGAGCACCTGACACTGCAAACTCCAGGGCTGAGCTCCGTGCACCCACATCCCCTGCTGCTCTCCCTCTCGCTTCCCTTCTATTTTTCCTTTCCCATTTGGTTGGATTTTAAGTTTGCATTGTGAACTTTTAGTCATGCTCCCTCTGTGCTACACATGCTTGTGACAGAAGCACCAGAGTAACTGGATGCCCGTGCCCTAGTTTGCTATTTTATTTATTTATTTATTAAATTCAGAAACTGCATTTTTGTGTCCTCTTGTATATTTCGCTTTTTCTCCCAGCATTCAGGTCAGCCCTGTGCTAGTCCCACTGGTGTTAGCAGAGGAGAGGAGGGGGCTGGTGGGTCTGTTGCTGTGTTGAAGCCCTAAGCAGGCTCCGCTCAAGGGATTGATCCACACCAGGACCTGGCAGGCTGTTGAGATGGGCCCTTTTCACCCTTCCTTCATCTTTACCCTGTGCACGTCACAGCACGTCAGCTGAGAGTGGATGGCCCTGTTCTCTCCCTGCCCTTCAGACTCCCATCTTCCAAAGGTTTCCTCTGAAGCACGCGGCTGGTGCAGGCAGGACACTCCTCACCGCAGGGGAAAGCAAAGCCTTTTGTTGCTGTTGGGGCAGGGAGCACGGTGACTTCAGCGTGAGCTCCTCGAGGGATGCAATGGTCCCCAGGCCTGGCTGGTGCTTCCTGCAGGATACAAGGCAGATGTGGGATAATCCATGTGCCTCCTTCCTCCATGTCCTCACCTTGTCCCCTTGAGGCTTTTAATTATCAGTTTTGCAAGTCTGATTTGCCTGATTATCATTTTTTCTTCTTGATGTGAGGGACTTAGAAAATGCTCCCTGGAGTGAGGAAAAACCTCCTTGAAGCTGAGGAGTGCCTGCTGCACCAGGAGCCCCGAGGTGGGAGGGTTCCAGATGCTGTGTGGAAGGAGAGGGGAAGCTTTGCTGGCTGTGACTACAGGACAGCATTAACCATCCTGCTCCTATAGAGGAGATCAGCCTAAACCTTTTGTGGGGAGTGAGCTGCAGACCTTCCCTCAAGCCTTGTGATGGAGCCAGGACATCCCCTGAGTGGTCCTGAAGCAGAGTCTGTGACATTACAAGAGCTGTTTCACCTGCTGCTGAAGAGGAGCCTGCCCTGGGCACAGCCACAGCTGGAGCAGAGCTCTGCTGTGTATCTGTTCATGGGGACCAGGGAGTGATGGGGAAGGCAGTGATGTCCAAAACTGGACCATGGCATAAAACTAGGGCTGCTTTTTAAGCCCTTTGGAGGGGTGCATTGGTATCACATCATCAAGATGAGGGGTTCAGACCCCCTCTGAAAGTCACGGGGCACCTCATTTAAGGATGCTTTTGAAGGGCTTGGTTGGTTGGTGCTGAGCAGTGTCTGTCCTTCAACCACAGCCTGGGATCTGGTGGGGGAAGCCAGTGATTCTTGGGCCCCCTAATGCCAGAGGCAGGAAGGGGACAGCAGGGCCACATACCACCCTGGGCTGTGGGCTGCCGGGGTTTGCAGGGGGGTGCAACCGTGTCATCATTATCTGGCTGAAGGCAGGAATTTTGGCTCACTGGGGAAGAGCAAGGTGATTTTGTTGGGGTTTTTTGTTTGTTTTGGGGTTTTTTGATGCTTTTTAAGGACATAACATCATCTGCCATTAATGTTTAACTCTCGTAATGACCACGCTCCCCAGCCAAGCACAAGCGATGCTGTGGTTGTTTTGCTCGGGCTGCAGAAGAGAAGAGGCGTTTCTGGGACATCTCGGCCGCGTTTCCCCATTTCCCAGTCACTCCCAGCCTCAGATTTGCCAGCTGCTGGTGCCTCATCCTCTCTCCCTCCGGCTGTACCCTGGAGAGTGCAGCCTCATCTCTCCAGGCTCGAAGCTGCTTCTTTCTCATTTGCTGGTTGTTTTTCCTGCCGTGACTGTGCACATCTTGCTCTGCTCCCTCCCTCCCCCAGAAATCCCACGCTGGCTCCCCGTTTTGCTGTCAGATGAAGATCAGTAGTTACAGCTTTGCAAAACACTGGCGGCTCCAACAGGGTCTGGCTGATGGGTGAGCAAGGCTGGGCTGGGAGCTGGGAACGCACCGAGGCCCTGGCACGGCCAGGGTTGTGCCACTGGGCAGGAGAATAAAGGAGACGTGCCCTTGGCCCCTTGTGTTCCCCGGCGCTGTCGGAGTGCGGTGTAAGTGACGAGCAGGATGTGGAAGGGCCAAACCGCTCCGGGTGTGCAGATGAATGAGGGCCATGCAGAAACGCTGTGACATGGCCAAGGCCGGGCCGTTCTGGACGAGCAGTCAGGGCAGGAGGGCTGGTAGATTTCTGCTGCAACTCCTCATAGGCTTCTCCTCCCTCTTTGTGCAGAACATGAAGCAGAGAGCCACGGGCGTTTCCTTACTGCTTAAGTGTCTGTGTTGGGGATGTACCAGTGCAGTGCCAGCCCTTCCCTATGGACAGACAGATGGATGTGCCCTGCAGACCCCAATTGCTAATTAACAGCAAGCTGCTGGGCTTTGCTATGGGCTTCTACTCGGGTTTGGGAGCCCAGGGTGGGGAGTGGATGGGATGGGATGTGCCTGTGCTGCTTGCTGTCTGCTGTGACTTTAGAGTCCCATCTTTCTGCTGGTTTCAGTGCTTCGCTGTCTGGTCCCTGTTTCCTTCCTTCCTTCCTTCCTGCCTTTGGACTTGGCAGCCCCAGTGCAGCGCGGTGCCAGCCCGGGTGCCGTCCTCCCGTGAGCTGGCTGCTGCCCGGCTCTCCCCGAGCACCGGGGGCTGCCTGTGCCGCTGCCAGGCTCGGGGTGTAACGCTCTGGTTCTGCCTCTACCACACGCACCCCTTGGGCTTCTCTGACGGACCGTGTGGGTTGGGAACTGGCCGCCTGCACTGGGAACGGCAGCGGTGCTGCATCCCACCCCATCGATCGGACGATGCTGCCAGAACAGAGATGGCACAGGGTGTGGGGAGGGAGCTGCCACGGCTCCCAGTGCTCGCTGTGAGGCAGGACAGGACGTGCAGGCAGGTGATGTTGGTGCCAGTAGCTCCCTCCCTGCTGGGAGCTGGGGTTGCCTGGCAGGGTTTGTGCCTGCTCATGCAATACAGCCCTGCAGAAGTGTCCTGAAGCTGCTCAAAAGTCCTGATGTGGCCTCACCTCCATGTCCCCTTCTGCTCCCAGGACTGTCCAGTTAACAAGGGAAAGTTTTCAGGCCTTATTCTGTCTTGAAATGTGCAGAGCACAGGCTTGAAGGGATGGTTACTCTTCTCCAGGAAAGCTACATGGAAGATCTGCCTTTTGGAGGCATCACCCTCCACGCAGCAGAGGCAGTGCCCTGGGCTGGCTACGGCTGTGAGGTGGAGGCAGAGGGAGTGCAGGGTGTGTAGCATCTGCCTTGTCTTGCCAGAAGAGCGTGTGCTGGAGCCGTGTTGGTCGGGGCTCCAGCCTGTGTGCATCTCCTGCTAATGCCCGTGCCACCGCCTGACCTGGGGCTGAGAACGGGAGGCCTGGTGTGGATACTGCTCCATGGTAGTAACTCTGTCCTGTCTTTTCTCTTTCCCTGTCTCAGGTTGGCTCAGTCCCTGTTTGCACTCTTTGCCTCATCACTGGCAATCTCCTTGGTCTTTGCCATCATCCCTCTGTGCCACAATGTGGTGGTCCTGGCTGTGGTCATGGCTGTGGCAGGACTGGCCATGGGTTGTATCGACACCATCTCCAACATGCAGCTGGTGAAGATCTACCAGAAGGACTCGGCCATCTTCCTGCAGGTGAGCGTGGAGCCTGTGTCTCCCCTCTGGCTGTGCTTCCTCCTCTGAGGAAGAGGAGTGAGGGGCTTGGCCGGCTTCTCTGCGGAGTAGAGCAGTAAATCTCCCTGCTCTACTTGTGTCTCATCTCCTGCAGGCCCTTCATTTCTTCGTGGGCTTTGGAGCACTGCTAAGCCCACTGATAGCTGACCCCTTCCTCTCGGACACCAACTGCATCCTCTCAAACTCCACGGCCAATGCCTCCAGCAACCTCCCTCACATCCGCAAGTCCTTGGTCCCACACCACCCAGGCAACCTGTCCCATTACGACCTGCCCATGAAGGGCATGGTGGTCACCCGCGTCTCCTACGCCTTCTGGATCATGGCCCTCATCAATGTAAGTGCTGCCCCTTCCCTGTGCAAGTTTAACCGTTGCCTTTCCACCAAAACATGTGGTGCTCCTGCTCCCTGTCCCAGCCCAACGAGCAGCCCTTGATCTTCCACCACTCCATCTGCACTAGGCAAAGGGAGCAGCTTTCCTTGTGCTCCTGGTCTTCCCGTTTGCTGGAGAACTAAAACATCCCCCAGTGCACCTTGTCCAGGGGCTTTCAATAGCCTGAGGCCGATGCGAGCAGAGGAACAGGGAACTGAGATAGCTGGCCAGGTGCTGCAGCGGGCTTCTTTGCAGAAGTACCACAAGGAACGCTCCCTGTCTGGGAGGAGAAGCCGGCTTTAATTACCTCCAACTCTGCCTGGGCCTTGGGAAATGGACTTTTAATTAACACCAGAGCGTTACCTATTTTGCCAGTCAATCCTGAGCAAGCTAATTTAGTTTCGAAGGCAGCATTTCATATCTGCTTTGAACACAACGATGTGTCTGGTGTCTGGAGAACTGATGGGAGGGTTGGTTGCCAGACCCCTCTCTTGTTCCTAGCAGCATCCCGTGGGCATTTTGGGAGCAGGATGGGACCCTGGGCCAAGTCCTGCTGCTCCCAGCAGCTGTTGCATGAGCTGGGTTGGCGCATTGCTGTGCGCTCGGGTGCTGTTTGCACGTGTGGGTGGTTTGCACAACTGTGTGAGGTCACCAGGAGCAGGGCAGGGAGGTGCAGGCAGGCACCCCGAGGTGCTGGGAGACTGGTTTTTGGGATGAGGGTTTGGAAACACACTTCAGAGGAGCGAGGAGTCGTATGCACACAGCACACGGAGCTCTGGACCGCATCCTCTTGCCAAAGCCGAGCTGTTGTTGTCTTGAGGGAGCTGACTTGCTTCCTTGTTTAAACTAAAGAACCCAACCCGCTG
Source organism: Ceryle rudis (assembly GCA_033439905.1). Taxonomy (NCBI): domain Eukaryota; kingdom Metazoa; phylum Chordata; class Aves; order Coraciiformes; family Cerylidae; genus Ceryle; species Ceryle rudis. Next base: position 8,271 of record JAAGNO010018277.1, read on the forward strand.
GCTGGAGATACTGGGAGTAGCTCGGCTCCAAAACTCCTGACCCTTCTTTAAGGTGTAAACGTCAGGAAAAGATGGTGATGACTGCTACTTAAAACCCCAGGGCAGTGGATGAATTGAGTGAACTATAGAAATGGAAACCAGGACCAACAACTTTGTTATAAAACAGTCAAAAAAAAACCCCATTTCCCTCCCGGTTTTTGCAGGGCTGTGTGTATTCTGACAAGGCACAAGCTGAAATGATTCATTTCAGTTTCTTGCTTTGTTTAAAGTGGAAATGTCTCGATCTGACTTTGGTGTAAAGCTGACAGAACAGTCGTTCCGATGTTATGGAAGCAAGATGTTTTTGCTTGAGTCAAATTAAGTGGTTCAACATTATCAAAATGAAGTGCTTGGATGACTCCCGGCCAATTTTTTTTTTTTCATTCTAAGAGAAAATTCTGGCTTTTCATCCAGATTTGGAACAAAAACATATTTTAAAATTCAGTTTCCCACAGAACGGAAATTTCATCAGCATCCAGCCCGTTCCAAGGGGCTGGAAATCAGGAAAATGTTCCTCAGAGAGGGATGTGTTTGTCCGGAAGGTGGTTTCCCAGGGGAAGCGTGGGACACTCCATTGTGCTTAGGTTGCTTAAAAGTAGCCTGGATACAATAGCAGGGAACCATCCCCTGCTCTTGCGGGGAGAGACCGAAATAGCAACTGGAGGGCAGGAGCCTGGATTGTACCCGCGCTCCACGGCGTGGTGCAGCAGCTTGTGGAGCTCATAATGATGGTTAAAAGCTGCCCAGAGGGAGGGGAACATCACCGGCCATTTGGTGAGCGGAGCTGAGTGCCAGGTCCCAGCAGTGGGACTCTTGTTGCCACCTTTGCCCTTTAGCTCAGGATCCCAACGGGGGGCTCAGGTGCCCCTTGGAACAAAGAAAAGTCTTCTGCTAGAAAAGGCAAAGCGGAGTTGGCCTCGGAAGAAAACCCTTGAGCAAATGGCTATCCCATCAAATCCCTGCTCAGGAGGGAGGGCTGGGCAGAGATGGGGACTGGAGGTGTCCGGCTTGGTGTGGTTGGGGACGGTGCAGTGCAGGACGATGCTTTGAGGACCACTGTCCTTATTTTAGGGGCTGTGGGTCACTGCCGGTTCTCACTGTTTGGGCTCCCCGCGGGGTGGGAGGCCTTCGGTGGCTCTTTGCCTCGTGCCAAGCAGTCCAGGCAGGTGAGGTGCTGGCCCCAAGAAAACTGAAGGTGCTTTAGGAGCTGAGTAGCGAGATCCTGTCATAGGCAGGGTGGCCCTGTCACTGCATGTCCTGCACATGTCCTGGCTCCAGGGGCCAGTGAGGCTCATTGTCACCACCTGACCTCTATGGTTGAGGCACGAGGGAGCTGTGGATGGGGAGAGGGGCTCAGCACCCTCCCAGCAGCTCATGGCAGTGGCTGTGCTCATGCGGACAGTGGATGGGACTGTCCTCAAGCTGTCCTTGTCCTGCGGTCAGGGTAGGCTGCTTCTCTGGGCTGGGTTTGTCCCTTTGCTTGGTGCAACATGCCCTGGCAGGGCTCTGGTGTTCAGATGTTTGCTCCTCTCCACCTGCCCCTGTAATAGCTGAACTGCTTCCATGAATGCTCTGTCCCCTGTGCACACCCCAGATTTTTAGCTGGTCCCTCCTGTGGGCCAGGTGGCCACAAGTGACCGTCCCCCCAGCGATATGCCAGACATTGTGCAGGACACAGGGCTGGCTCAGGATGGAGCCCAAGGAACCTGCCCTCTCTTGAGCTTGATCCTGTGCTTTTCTCCACTTTCCTGAGCTTGCTTTGGTGTGGGGTAGCTCGTGGGTGAGCTGCGCTTGACTGTGGGAGAGTCTCCAGCTTTTGGGCATTTTTCTACCAGAAGCAGCCAGCGCTCGTGAGCAACTTATGGCTCATGGGGTCAGAACACTCGTGCACTGAGGCTCTGCCAGCTTCAAGATGGTAGAGTCTGGATAAAGCAAAATGGACCTGCTTGCTTTAGAGGTGAGGTTCTGGGGAGCAGGGACATGGGAACTGGGGGACTCTGGAGCTGGGTCCCTTTCCTGCATAGGCACCGAGCGCTCCTTAAGGCTGGAACTGCCCAGAGACATTATCTGTATGGCCCGTCCCTCTGCCTGGGTAATTTTCTTTTTTTTTTTTTTTTGCAAAATGTGCAGTTTAGAAGAATAAAATCTGGTCCTGACCTCCGGAAGGATTAGAACTATCAAGCAAATGCATTTTTCTTCTATGGGACCGAACTAACTGTTCCTATTCCCATTGTTCCCAGAACAATGAAGTCCTCATAAATGAATTCAGGCAAGAGAGGCAGGCGGGGGGGAGTTCTCCATACATTTAAATCATGTTATAAGCCAACAAAAGGCAGGAAATTTGGAGCTAGAGCTCACACTTGCTCTCAGACCTGTAAAAAACAAGCGCTCAGTGGCTGGAGGGTGAGCTGTCACTTAGGATTTCCTGGCTTTCTCCCCCAGTTTGTTGCAGAATAAACACCACTTGGTTGCAGTGGGAGGAGAAGGGAGGGCTGGCAAGGGGCAGACCCAGCTTCATTTGCTTCCCTCTGTTTTCTCTCAAAAATAACCCAGAAAACAAAAAACACTGAGCAAGTCCCTCCGGGCTCAGAGGCACCACCGAGTCGTGGGCGTGCGCAGGGCGTAGGCTCGTCCCCAGGCACGTGGCAATGGGGGAACACGATGCCGGGGGGACCGACACTGTGGCTGCCACGTGATGGATCCAGTGGGCAGGGACGAGCCCACGGTCCCCGTGTGCATTAGCACCAGGCAGCCAGCCCTGATGGTGCTGGTGGGACTGGTGTGTGCTGGGAGCCTGCGCAGCAGCCAGTGCAGCAGCATCCCTGGATGTGTGGGGAGCTCCGCGGCAGCCGAGAGGGCAATGGCTGGAGCCACACTGCTCTTCAGTGCCCGGTCCCTCAGCAGAGGCTGTACCCAGGGGTTGTTTGAAGCCACTTGGCTGTAGCGCTGCTGTCGTCGTTGGCCTGGGAACCACGAGCTCATCTCTTAGGAGATGCTGAGCAACCTCTGTTAATGGCTGGAGGTGAGCAAAGCAAGTCTTGGAGCTGCTTGCGCTTCCCTCACGAAGCATTTCAGCCACGGAAGGTCTCCTGTTAAAACCCTTCTACTCTCCACAGGGAAAAGCTACTTTATTATTTTATTCTTTGGGCTGAAGGGGCCAAATGCTTGGAAACCAGACCATTTTGCTTTTCAAGGGCTGCTACGGTGCTTCATGAGGCTTGTATTTAGGTGCTTTCTGTTCCACTGTCTCTGTCCCCCATCCCAGGTTGAACGGTCCCCAGCCCACTCAGCATCCCACAGGGACTGGCAGGAGACACCACAGCCGTGCTCCGGATCAGGATTCTTTGCATTTAGCTTGCTTCCCCACCCTGCCACTATCTCTCCTAACCAGGCTCCATCCCTCCTGCAGCAGCTCCTTGCCCCATTGCCAGCCGCTCTTCTCGCTGTCAGAGGTTAACTCAGGCAGATGCTGAGTGCGGCTTCCCCAAAGGCTGTTGGACGGGGGGACTGTATTTTGTGCAAGATTCCCCATCACACTTACCTGTCCCTCTCTGTTCCTCCCCAGCTGCCGGTCCCCATCGCAGTGTTTTTCTTGCTCTACAAGGAGAGGATGGTGCCGTGTGTCAACAGCACCAGCCACCCGCTGCTGTCGGCCGACGAGCTGGCGATGGAGACGCGGCCCGTGGAGAAGGACGATCTCGCCACCACCGCACAGAGACCCCAGGCAGGAGGAGGTGAGCTGCAGTCACCTCTCTCAGGGGTTTGGAAGAACTGGGAGCGGGGAGCAGGGGGACAAGAAGCCCTATTTCTGAAGTGTCTCCTTTGAGTTTAACAAGTGCCACCATCACTGTTGTCTGAGGAGGAAACTTTCCAGAACGTACATGTGAACACAGTCCAGAAGTACCCAGAACAGACAATTTGGTGCCCAGTTGCCCTCAAATTAGATGGGACTGTAACCCCCAAACAGACATTAGTATCTTGCTGTTGGGGCTCCAGGCTGCCCTAAAACTAAACCTGGGCTCCCAAGTGGTTCACACTCACCTGAAAGTTGTGCCCCTTTGTTTTCTTCTGGTTTTGGTCAGGTTCTGAGGTGGCTCCGCTGGGTGTTTGGTTTAAAGACGCTCGTCGTGCTGCAGAATGCTGATTTTTGTGGTTTTTTGTAAAGCTGAAAGGAATAAGGACAGCGCCCTTGTTTGAGGGGAAAAGTTAAACTCCAGCAATAGTTTGAAGCTGTGACTACGCCCTGCTTTGGGGACAATAGTGACATTGTTCTTTGCTACCCAAGAGAAATGTTATCGCAGTGAACTCTTCAGCTCAACAGTGAATCTTGGAAGCCATTGCTTTTTAGGGTTATCAAAGGAGCGTTTGGTGTTACCACAGGGGAGAGGGCTTTACCCCAACAATAAAAGGGAATTTTAGGGAATGCTTGGAAGTGGAGGCAGTCAGAGATGTGGTGAGGTGCTGTGGGGAGGGGTCACGGGTGTCCCTAATGAAGGGGTTCTCTGGTGTCTGATAAGGTTGTGCTCATCTGATAGCGTTTCCCTTAGCTGAGACACTGGTGGTTTCTTTCCTCAACCCAGCTGCCCCTTTTCATACAACCTGTTGGAGCTTCGCGTTCTTCAGTTCTCCATCTTCCTCTTAAGTGCAGCTGAGATGAATCCTTAGAGAAGCAGGAGGGCCATACGCTGACTGCTGCCAACTCTGACAGACACGTCTGTGCTGGCAAAACCCCGCGCCGCGCCCCCCCCCCCCCCCCGCGCGACCGCTCC
>JAAGNO010018277.1:23102-41927 GCA_033439905.1 Ceryle rudis
GGACCGTCCCAAAAGACTGCCGATGTAAAATAAAAAAAAAATAATTAAATAAAAAAAAAAATTTCAAAAATAACCCCCAACAAAAAAAGAAAATAACCCCCCCCCAACAGCTTCCAGTTATGGGTACAGCACTGCTGCAGGTCCTGCTCAAGGACCGGGCTCCGCGCACGCCGCCTGCCAACCTCTCCTCCCCGCGCTGCTTACCGCTCGGGCAGCCTCTCCATTAACAGACCCCTGTTTTCTGAAGGTTCATAATTATCCTCTCACACCCCCCGCCAAAAAAACCCTCTACTTTGAGATGAAAACCTTCTACAAGACGCGGTCTTAACAGAGAAGCAAGTGTTAAGTCCAAACTTCTGTTCCGTGAACATAAAACTCCTCAGAGACACATTTAAGACACGTTTTTCTCCGAAGATGTGGCATGCAACAGCGGCAAAGATGCATCTAAAAATGACCTTTAGCATCTCATTAGTCCAAGCTATGGCAGAATCCATTCGAGGACCAAACAAAACCACCAAAAAAATAGCCCCGCGAAAACCTCACCAGAGCGTGGAAAACACTGAGAAGTGGCAACTGCACCGCGAGCGCAGCAACTGCCGAGCGTCCACGGCGAGCCTCGGTTAGAGAAACGTGGAAGCCAAACCCTCCCTGACACCCGCAGACCCTCCGGGCAGCGAGCCCGTGGGCACAGGCGTGGGCACGGGAAGAAACCGAGTCCAGCCGCCGTTAAACGGTCCGTGGAAGAGCGGGTTTTCAGCTCTCCAGCGATGCTTTTAATCAGATGGCTGGAATAGCTCCACAGTCTTCTACATTCTTTGGGAAGGGGTTCTCGTCAGTTTTACTTTTCTGGGGTTTTTTTTTGGCAGAGTAATTTAGCGGCCCTCTTGCTGTCCCGAAAGGGAAATACATCGGCACACGTGTTCAAGAAGAAACTCTGGGCCCTGCCCAGCTTTTCACCTCACGGGTCATTTCTGTGGTCAGCGAAGCCGCACCCTCCACTGAAGAGGCAACGCTCTGCAGCGAGCACGTTCTCCCTTAGTGTCGCCTGGTCTTTGTACAAAGGCAAGAATCATTCTCCTCAGCTCAAGATCCACTAGACGCCCAAACCCAAAGCTTAACCTTTCTGCTTCAGATGGCACAGCCCAGCAGCACTGCCATCACCGGGGCTTTGCAGCTCCTGTATTACCTCCTCGGGGCTAAAAGCCGGCTACAGAGAAGAGATTTGATTCTATTTTCCAAAATTTTTCCCTTGTCCAGAAGCAGCTTTTGCAAGGGCTCCTACACAGCCCGTACTACCCCGGCGGAACGCTGCGTCCACAGACGTCGATCCAGAGAAAGCCTTCTGCAGCGAGAGCCCCGAAGGACCGTGTAAAACAACTGTCGCTGCGTTTTTATCTTTTAATCTTCATCTAACAGCCTTTGATTTCAGCAGATCAACTCGAGCACGTCACATATTAACCACCACTCGCCTTGCTGGCAGTAGCCAAAGGCTTCCACGTTAAGCAGATTCGCTAATACTGCCGAGACCGAACGGCCGCCGCTGCCAATTACTGTTTAATTAAATTCAAATCAAACCCTACAAATTCCTGTTTAGGCAAGACGCGCTCTACCTCATTAAAACAGCCTGAATAGCTTCTAAGCAACACGATTGCCATTCTAATGGGTTTTCAACTTATCTGCCAAGTGTAAGGTCCTGTGGGGCTCGGGCTGTTTGCAGTACCACGCTCCAGGATTATTAAGACAGAATAAAGTCTCCAGACCCGCGACCTCAGAGGCCAGGAGGTATGTACAACTTCTTACACAGGAGGAGAACTAAGGAACGAACCAGAACAGAATCGTTATGGACACCCAAAACTCGAATGTCAAGTTTTAAAACACCTGTCAACTTTGACAATGTTCCTTAACTACCGACGTAGTTTTAGTTTCATAGCTGACAATACCAAGATAGCCTCTTGATACAACACTGAGATGTGTCTTGTAAACAAATACGCATTAAAAATGGAAGAGGTTAAACTGTATAGTAAAACACGAGTACGTACGAAAACGCTATAAAACAGTAGCAAAAGGTAACTAAAAGATAGGTGAATAAATTGCGGGCAGCCGGCAGCCTGGCAGACCCCTGGGTTCTGACCTCGGCGCTAGAAAAACGCTCCAGAAGTGGATCAGAACTCTGCGCCTGGGCTCACCCGAGGAGCAGCACCGACGCGCTAGACCCGCTCTGCCATCCCATCTCAACCTGCAGGAGTTCTGGTGTGGAAGTGGAAGGCGTGAGGGAACTGGACATTAACGCGTCTCGCTGGGCTTGGAAAAGCGGCGTAGAGGGAGAGGTGCACACGGGCAGCCTTCAGTGTGGCTAAAAAGAACGCTACAGAAAACAAGAAGGATCTATTTGCTAGATATCTGAGGTTTGAAAACGTTATCAGAGGGAGAAATTATCCCAAACCAACCACTGAACGGCCAAAGCCTTTCGTGCGATGACGCCTGCTCCCTTCTACCAAAGGTTGCACCGACACTGAAGTCATAGGAGGCTCTAAGTAACAACAAGGAATTCTCAAATTCAAGGAGTTTTATCACTTCCTGACCTATTGCAAAACGCAACTCAAATGTGCCGAAGACAGTGCATAGGAATTCCCTTCAGCCCTCGCTGCTGAAGACTGATTTCTGGAACAAGGATCCAGGCGTAAGCTGCTAAGTCAAAAAAACCCACAAGAGAACAACGTTCCTCCATCGCCCTCCTCACTAGGATCACACTGCCTGAGAACAGGTAGGAGAACAAGCGCGGTGCTACAACCATAGGGTGTATTGCTACAACCATAGGGTGTATTGCTACAACCATAGGGTGTATTAACACATTCCTGCTCCCCGACGGGCGAGTCCTGGTTACCGGAGGCATCCCAACGGTTCAGGAGCCCCAAAAGCACCAGACGTAGCCCAGGCAGCCACCGCTATTACACAGCAGCAGTGGCACGTAAAAGAGGCTTCCAGAAGCAAGACAGATGTTCAGCCTCCATGCTCATCCAGTCTAATCCTACCACCATCTCCGAACGAACCAATGCAAATATCAGCAAGCATTCAGCATGACCACGGCTGCTTCAGCAACACCAACTGCAATGCAGTAACACGTTTCTGTCAACGCCGCGTTATTTTTTTAAACCAACACAGTACTATACCCAGATTACAGACTGCTACCAGGAGAATTAAAAGACAGCCTATTTTAACCCCCACCTTCCCTACGCTAAATTAAGAACAAGCTGCAACGAGCTGCAAACTGCTCCTGAAATGAGCTAGTGGAGCACCAGCAACTCAGAGCCGAGCTCCGAGAAGTCGCAGCGACGCTGGGCTCTGTCAGGAATGTGATCCAAAAAAGCTGGCAGTTCTATACTTGCTAGTAGCTGTGTGTTTAATGAGGCTGCATATATACACAATAATATTACCTTAAGTGACCTGAAATCTGCGACAGAGAAAAGGCGAGCAAGCCGCTCCTCTCCCACCTCCCCTCCCCTTTCAGCCCGCTTCCCCAGCTGCCTCCTGACATCAGAGCCCTCCAGAGACGTCTATTTTCCTAGGCGGGTGCTCAAGAAGCAAAAGCGATCGTGTCCTCAGTGCTATCTGTCAGGAAGCTGGGTGTCAGCAGACTGAACCCAACCCTCCCAGGCTGCGTTTTGCTGCAGGGGGTATTCCCAAAGGTGAACACGCGGCTCCCGAACCCACCGTGGCCATGCAACCTTGGGAAGCTGCTCGGAGAGGAGCGTGAAACCAGGTGCCGAGCCGACCGGCCGCACTGGTCAGCGCTGGGTTCTCTTGCACACCTACGCTGAAAGTGATCGAGTTCTCCAACAGTTAAGTGCATGTGCTCACATACACAACTTTTAAACAAATAAAAACTTGGCTTTTCTCCATAGGGGACAAGGGAAGGGAAGCAATTAAATTGCAAGTCTTTAGTGCTCATTCATTGTTTTCACTAATCCTAGCCTGCAATGTTGCTCTCGAGTCCACACACTCGGTGGGCATAAAATTGGCCAACCTAAAACAACCACTAAAAGTGCTGCTATTTATATAGAGAGCGCTATATATATTTTCTAGAGCAGACTCATAAGCCATCATGCAAACCAGAAAATTCCAGATGCCTGCTCTTAATTATGATCTGCAGCTTTTTTCTTTTTTTTTTTTCCTGCATTTAAAATAATTAATAATAATAATAATAAAAAAAAAAAAAAGGTCAATATTGCACATTGTCATTTTAAGAGCCGCCGGCACAGGAACTTTACCCTGCATCTGCTGATGTCTAAAACATGAAGCAGTAATTTTGCCTCCGACGTGAGGTCAGGAAGGCGGTTCACCAGGTGAGCTGTCTCCCTGCTCTCCCCACCCCCAGAAGGCATACGTTTGTCTCCCACCTCCCAGCGGGCAGGGGACTTTCTGGATGAACAAAGCCCGAAAAGCAACTCGGTTACACCCGCCCGCCCTGGGTGTCACGGCAGGAACACGCTCAGCGGTTGACGCAGTTCAGTGCTAGAATAAAGATGACGTCACTGCAGTAAATGACGTCTCGGGTATTGTCATACGCTTTAAAGTGAATTCAGAGTCTGCAAAAGTGGCCAAAGGAAAACTCCGGAAAGCTCAAGTTCACCACTGCTCCGTGAGCCAGGCGCAGTATGTACAGCGTGCACTGTCAGCTCCTCTCGCTGCAAAGGTACCGTCTTCCTCTGCTCCTTAAAGCTCTGAAGACAGCCAGGGAGGATGCCAAAGAGACGGTCTCCAGCTGTTTTCTAGTGGGTGTTTTACGGAGATTATCTTACACCACACACTCAACATACACACAGCAAACAGAAGTTGCTGCCTGACATCGGATGCCCAAAGCAGGACGCGCTGCCCAGTGCCAACAGACCCAGACATCCAGCGTCCCAAGGGCTGCGAGAGAGGAGTCTCTCTTCTTTCATTCCTCAGTTCTCCTACAAGGCCTCCCAAGGTGTAAAAATCTAACTACAAATTTCATTTTGTCAGTGTGTCAAACGGCTCTGGAAACCAATCTTGTATAATTAATCCACACATGTGGCCACCGGGAAAAGGAATGCAAGTGCAAATTTACGGTAAGGTTGGTAGGCTGCGGTACCCCTCACACCCACCTTCACTTATTTTGGGTCTGAGTGCTTCCTCTAATGAAAAAAGCCGTAGATCTAATGCAAAACTTGAGCTAAGAGCTGGCAGAAGAGGAGCTTCTCCGCTTCAGCTGTGAGAAAAGAGCAGTAAAGTTAATGCTCAGACCTTAGTGTTCTCACCCGCTGTTTGGGCCTGAACCTCTAACATCAGGCAGCAACCTCACCCAATACAGACACACCCCCAAAACCACGTGGAAAATCCACCATCCTGCTCGTCTCCTAGCAGTGAGATGACAGGCTTTGGAACAGGTCTCTGGCACAAGAAATGTTTGGACTTCAGCATTCAAACTTTCTGAGAACTGAAAGGAACCAATCCCGCCATCCATCGGTCTCCAGACCTTGCCTCCTCCCCGAAGGGAGGGCAGGGAAGCACCCAGAAGGCAGCCAGACCACTTCTCAAGGGGCTGGACTGTCGCTGCACGACGCCCCTCAAAAACTGTCCGTATCTCAGGAACGCAATCGTTGAGAGTATTCCTTGAAAAATTCTCCCTGCGAAAAGACAAGATGTTTTTACAGCAGAAAAGACGCGGGCTCTTTTGTTGCTGCAGAAGTTCTCCAGCCCCAAGGCAGAGCTGAGTGCACACACCCCTTTCCCAAGCATTTCCTGGAATGCCAGCTTCGATCACGATTAGATTTCTTCTTGCCAAGCGCAGGAAGCAGAAGAACAGAGGGTTGGGGTTTTTTTCCCAAAAGTCAGAGAGAAAAGACTTCTCCGTTGACTGCGACGGGTGCAGACTCAGTTACTGCAACACCACCCCAAGCTCCCATCAGCCATAGTGAAGTCTTCCAAACCAAGGAGGGAGGAGAGGAGACTGGAGCTTCAGCTCCTATTAAGGCGTTTGCATATACATTCCCAACCTGGGTCTTCAAAAAAGGGAATTTTGCAAAAAAAGGCATTTTTTTTGAGGGGGGGGAATGGCAAAAACTATGATTGTTGATCATCTCTGTGGAATTAGAAATTGCTCATTTAAAAAACACGGTTAAAGATCAGCGTCATATCTTTCCCTCGCTTGCCAATACGTCCTTTCCGTGAGTTCCTGTGCTATGTCTTCTGTAGGTCAGGGGAAAATGGGCCGGGGGTGGAGGGTCCATCCAGTCCAGACAGAGTAAATGGGCCATGACTGTTCAGCACTGATGGAAACTAAGAGACAAGACAACAATTATTAGGGATGAGACCATTTAATTTACTGTTCCTCTCCTGTCTGTGCACATAGAAGCTCCCCCGTGATAAACAAAACAAAACACAGAAAAAAAAAAGAAAAAACCCAACAAACCACCAAACTTTCGAAGAATCTTCTCGGCTTCCCAGAAATAATGTAACTTTCTGAACGCCACAGACCACAGCAATCATAACCTGGGTCACCAGGAGGCCCCAGCCTGTAGCACCAAGCGCTGCCCATCTCCTAAACTAACAAGCGACTCTAACACAGGTTGTTGGGAAACCATGCTCTGGACTCTTCCGCGGTTGATTATCAGCTATTTATAGAGAAAAATGCCCGGTGCATTTTCAGATCTACTTGTTTATTCCCTGTCCTCATGGTAGGTATCAGCTGCTTCCAGCATCTCCATGGAGATGACAGATATAAACTCGGAAGACAAGGAGTTAAATTCTACCCTTTGCCTGAACAAACAGATGTAGTTATTCCAATTGCCAAGTGGAAGGTGAAGGAAGAAGATGAGTAATTACGACTAAAGGATGTTTGGTTGGTTGGGTTGTTTTTTTTTTTAAATACAGGGGACTTTTTTTCTTATCTATTAAACAAAAATATTTATTAAACACACAGCTGTCGAGAATTTCCAACCAACAGAAGACAGCAGAACACAGAGATCACCGTGCTGTGTATTGCCACAAGCACGTGCACAATCTTCCTTCTTACGAGCGGTGAGATTTAATTAATGTCTTTCATCAGCAGAGACTGGTACCGAGTGATTCAAACAATCAATACAGTAGCAAAATTCGACTTCCAGGAAAATCTCCACCAGTAAAATTACAGGGAGGAAAGTTTTATGGGATGGAGAGACCTAAAAATAAAGACTCTGTAACTATAGCACAGACTGCTAGTAATTTAAAGCATTTCTGGAACACCAGCATTTGCAACACACTTCAATAAAACTGGGGAAACACTGAAATTGAACACTCTCAAAAGCTAACAGAGGGGACAGAAAGCAGGAAGATCACTGTTTTGTTTCTACATCAGATATTTGGGCCGACTCCTGCAGGTCGCCTGAGGAAGGTAGCGAAAGGCGTGGGGAGATTGGCTGAGCTCGCCAGGACTCACCTGAAAGAGCGTATTAGCACCTTGCAACCTCGCAGGACTGAGGGGAGCGACCGGGCTGAGCGTACTCCAGAAGTGGATACTGGAGAGCAAGGGGCTCGGGGTCAGCAAGATGGGAGTCTGCAAAACACAGCAAGGTGGTGAGCCGTGTGAGACCTGCCCTGGGAGCAACACGCAGCGCACGGCAACCCGGCCGGGAAGAGCTCGGCGCCTACAGCTGCAGAGGGCTGGCTCCGAACTGCTGCGACTCCCGTTCCCTCCTTCCGCCTCCTCCCACCTTCTCCTCCTCCTCCTCCCTTCAGACCCCAGCACAGCAGCAGCCGCCATCCGGTTCTCCCTCCCCTGGTCCCCTCTTGTCCCAGCCGCTGCCAAATCCCGCGCTGTGACCCGCGGGGAACCGGCTCCTCCAGCACGCGGCGCCCGCACGAGACTTGGGAAAACCCAGCCTGGGAACTTAAAAAGAGCAGACTGAGGGCACACGCGTGGTCTGGGTGAACAGCTCTGGTTCACATCCAGCTTCTGAATATTCTGGATGTTCCAGGTCCACCGGCCAAACGCTCCGGATGCCAAAACAGCCACTCCACTTGATTTTAGGTTTTTTTCCCCGCCCCGTCTTCAGCCATTTCAGTTTCCAACCAGCAGCTTCCCTACAGTTTCACTCTAATTCCAATTTATTACAGGAAATAAATTAAATCTATCCAGAAGTATTTAACACAGCCTAGTTGGATTCGGTTCTCTTCCAAATTTTCCATGAGGCATAAAAGCTTTCCTTTCCCACGCAAGGATAACAACCCACTTAAGGAGCTGCTCTTATTGCCGTTCAGTCACAGTACTCTGCTCTTAAGCAAATGCCTCTTGAAGCAGGTAAAAACCAAAAGCTGCTGAACAGACACCTCCGTGGTTCGCTATTTTTGAAGTCTTTTCAGAATCAGCCTGAAGGATAAGGGCAGGGTTTAGGGCTTTTGAAATCATTCAGTATATCAGCCTGGCAAGATTTACAAAGGATCTTGCTGGTGCTGGTTTGGGTCCTGCCTCCACACGCCGACCCTGTCCAGGCGTGCGCAGCTGACACACCGCCTGGGCACACTCCGGGGTGGAAGTTCATACCGACTAGGAATAAAATCTATGTTGCAATAAAAAATAAAATAAAACAGAGGGAGTGACAGACATCCTGAGTTTCAGAGCTCCAAATACCATCTACTGGCTCTCCATTTTCCACTTGCCTTTCCTTACTGTTTTAAAATACAACGTAACTGCTCTTGTCACTGAAAACCAAACCAAACAGGAAGGGATTGAGGTTACCTGAGAGAAAAGTGCTGGAGTAAGAGAAGCAGTTGGGAGAGAAGGACTCAGAATCCCCAGCGGACTTGGATCGCTGCCTGTAATGACGAGAGTCGGAGCCAGCTCCAGCCCTTTGGGTTTTTTAGATCTGGAGAGGTGATTGGCAAATTCCTTCTCCAGCGCAGATGAATCCTGCTCTTTGGGCTCTGGGGATTGATGCTGAAGGCTCTGAGCCTGCTCCAGCTGCTGAGAAGCCACGGACTCGATGTCCGTGTCAATGTCCAGGTCAGGATTAGAGCTCAGGGGCGGCGATGGGGGCGTGGAAGGAACTTGCAGAGTGGGAGAAACTGAGGATATGGGTGGAGTCGGGGTGAAGCTGCTGGTTAAATTTGGCAAAGGTGCTGGAGCTTCGGGGACAGTTAACTTGGGCAGAACGAGCGTCTCCAGGGTCTGGAGAGCTTCTTCCGATCCCATGGGAAGAGAGGGCACGGTTGAAGTGGCAGAAGCAGTGGAAGTGACAGAGACCACCGAAGCGGTAGAGACCAGGGGGACAGACGAAGGCTTTTTGGAGGGCATGGTGACAAACTTGATGACGGAAGGGGTTGGATCCTGAGCAGGTTTCTTCTCTGCCAGCTTCTCAGCTGGATTCTCAATCTTGATGGACCTGAAGAGTTTTACGCTGGAAGAGTTCAGGGAGTTGAGAGTGAAGGAGGAGTACAAGCCTGAGTGGATATAGTCATTGCGGCTGGAGGATTTAGCACACGACTGAGACTTCTCCTTCACACAGTTTTCCACATCCTTTGGAGCGCTGCTAACTTCCGCAAAGCCGGTCAGTTCAGGGTCTCCTTCTATACGGCCCACGACAAGTGGATCCATATTCAAAATCTCCGGATAAGAAACAAACTTGTACACAAACTTCTTACCGTTCACTTTTTTAATGATATTCTGTGGGTAAGAAGATACACATATTTAGATCTTCTTCAGATTAATTTTCTTCCTACAAACACCGCCTAAAACGGGCTGGGGAGTTAGGTAGCCTGTGCTCTCTCATCAAAAAAACATTTCTTTTTTCCACAACACGCTGCACTTCAGTTATGCTCCCGAAGTATTGTTTCCGGAGCTTGCAGACAAAAGCCTAAACCAGATCAGCTTAACCCGATATTAAATATACTAACAGCAGCCTTAAAACTTGCCAAGCAATTCTGATTAACCTATTTTCAAAGATCAGTTAAGAAACAAAAAAAAAAACCAAACAAACCCATTATCTCCATCAAAGACGACCGACTCGGGTACAGTAAGTGTAACTGCACAGCAGAACAGAATTAAAGCTTACAGGATGCAGAATCGGGTGCTAATCCTTCACATCAAACCACCTTTATTCTTAATAAGATGATAATAAAAGAAAATAGCAGCTGAAAAAGTAGCTGAACTAGTCAGCAGCATGTAGACTAACCAGCTATTTCAACACCAGAAAACAGCGTGTGTCAAACTCGTCCCAGGGTTACTAGAAAACAGCGACCGGGGAGGAAATGCAGCACGATGACAAAGAAGGGAAGAGGAAAACAAGCCCCTCTAAACGTAAACTAGCGCACCTTGCTTAAGCCCGGGAGACAGAAGTGACACCCATCCCCTTGAAGAGAATGAAAAAGGAAACAAAGCTCATTAGGCAGAAGCCGGTAAGATGGATAAGGATTTGAGGTGGATTTATGGACTTTGTTACCTTCACATAATAGTATCTGAGAGCACGGCTGAGTTTATCATAGTTCATACTGGGCTTGTTCTTGCGGATTCCCCAGAGCCTGGCCACCTCCTCTGCCTGCAGCAGTTTGAACTCCCCGTCGTTGGAGGTCCAACAGATGATATTCTTGTTCTGAGGCTCTTGGAGGAGCTGGAGGAGGAACTGCCACAGGGTGATAGCACTGTCCATAGCAGTAAGCTGAAATTCAGAAAGGCAGGTAAAAAGCAACAGATTAGGAACAGCACATTTTCTTCATCTCCCTAGGAGTGGGTAATGGAGCAGAGATGTTATTTCCAAAGTCAGCACGAGTAAAAATTATTAGTCACCAGTCGTGAAAGATGTTCCCTGCAGAAGAGAGAGGCTGAGAGCCAACTGCTGTCGTCTCCTCCCACATGTCAGTACTTTTCACATGGGTTATATTTAGCCTCATTTAACTAAATCAGGTCACTTTGGGTAAGTTGCAATGAGTCACTCTCCCCCCCCCCCAAAAAAAATAAAAAAATTCAAAGTTGTTCCATGTTCACCCACTCTGACTTGTACCTCTTTGAGAAACTGCTCAGGTAGCACCCAGGTAAAAGTCAAACCACCCACTCGCCGCCTCCTCTCCTTACCTGCACCCACCCCCAACCTCAGCGTCTTTACGAAAACAGAGCAGATCATCCGCTCAAGCTGCATGAAGATCCCAGTGCAGAACAACTCCATTTTCCTTCAGGTCACCTTTCTGCTGCCTCTTCGTTAAGCTGCCCTCCCCACCAACCCCCAGTCTCCTCTCTTTCAAACCTCTTTTCTTTTCCAGGTATCATCCCTGTCTTTCCTAAGAGTAAACACAAAAGTAAATAAAATGATCTCCAATGCTGCCTTTGCTTTTCTCTCGATTCCTGCCTCGTCTTACCTGCATCGGTCACTTAGGCTGAGACCTTCTAGGACTACTCCCTGCCATGAACCAGCTGATTCACGCTCTCCCGGCACAAAGGTTTCCATGCTCTGAGGCTGGCAATGTGTAAGTTCATCACGGACAGACAAGGCAGCAGAGAGTATGTTTTTCCTTGACCATATCTGACTACACCACAGGGAACACTCATAACCCTGCCTGCACAAGGGGAGTGCAAGATACACCATGAATTAAACCGGATAAAATGATATTAATTCGGTATCCCATACGGATTCTCTTATTCCAGAACAGCTTCTATTAATGCAGCTTAAACTTCTTCCAACAAAATGAAACCAAATCCAGCCACTCTGGAACACGAACCATCGCCATGAATTACACTAAAAATGTTCTGATGTGCATAACTGCTGGATTTTTCTCCTCACACACACACACACACAGAGTCAAACCTCAATAAAGGCAAACCTAAAGAGAAAAAGGGTTTCCATCTGGGTCAGTCTGCAGCTTGAGCGACCAAACACGATTCACAAGCAGAAGCTCCAAATCAGAGGCATCAAGTCCAACTTCAGACCCACGCCCGTATCGTTTGAAGTCTGTGTACGCCAGGATAAGTCTGAGATTCAGCCAGGACTGCCAGTTCATCTTCGTTACCAAAGCCTTTTATTCCAATCTCATTACTGCCCAGCACTTATCCAGCCCTATATAAGGAAGAGAACGGTCTACATGTCAGAGCTTCAGAATTTAGTCAGCCCTGTAAAAGGATTACTGCTGACAGTTTACAGGACTACGCATTCTTATTTAAACAAGGTGCCCTACGGCAGGTACTTTTTTGGGCAGAGCCCGTTGCATTTAACCTATTTTTAAGAGTACGCGCAGGCTCACCTGCCTGCACGGGGACGGTGCATTGATCAAGCCAGTTAAATTGCTGCAATTACTAGGAACAATCTCAACACGAAGGACACCCACACCACCTTGTTATGCTGGCCTAAGGTGCTTTCCTCGTTAATTACTGTACGCTTACAACTCTGTGCTTGCCCAAATTAATTGCTCGGCACTCTAAGAAAATATCAGCCGCTGAACGCGGCGCTTTGAGACTCTTCCCACACTGCACCATGAACCACCTGGGAATTCGGGGCCAGGCAGCAACATGAAAACTCTTCCAGGACCTCTCCTGCGTTCACGTTTGCCAATAACAGTCGCGATCTGCCCACTGGCGAGGCAGAGGCCGCGCTGCGGAGCATCGCAAGCAGAGCCTCATTATCCTGTCAGGATGATGCACGCGCACGGGGTGTTGTGTAGACAGAAGGGCTTGATTCCACCATTCTGCAGAGCTGTCAATACTGGTGATATGTGCTAACAGAGAAAGAGCAGGAAAATGAAGTGGAGTGATTATTCCCACGCTACATTTATCTACAGCGCTTTCAAACCCCGTAAGCAGCACTGCACCAAACAGCGCTGACTGATGCAATGGGAGGCAACCACCTAGAAATCAGATTTGCAGCACAATTGCAGAGTGGCAAAGGCTTTTGGGGGGTTTTTTTCCCCCCTCCTCCTAAAAACCCAAGCAGATTTCACTCCTGAATTGAAATGCTTTTATTTCACCGGGCTGCTTCCCTTCAGGAAGAAGCACCTTTCTGTGACCTCACAGCTCACCAACCCCTACCGCCGTCAAGCTTTACTGCCCAGCCCGCGGGATTGAGGTGGGGACACCAAACGCTGACAGGCCAGCACTCTGACAGCACAGAGCTCAGTGACACAGAGCGACCAAAACGACCACAGACATAAAGTTTGGGGTTTTTTTTTTAAATCCCCTTTCCCAGTGATGAGCTACATCCTGCTGAGGAGCATTTACCAAATATGAGAGTTCACGCTGCCTCAGTCTCACCTACTGCAGCCTTCCAGCTGGGAAAGGCTCCTGCTCCCAGGGGTACAGTTACAGCCTGTACTGCACCGTTAGATCAGTTAAGTTCCTACTGGTGTTCCTGGCATCTACAGCCTCTAGGGTTGTCACACTTCAGTCCCTCGTTGGGAAGGCACACTGCACTTCCTCAGCACCCTCTGCTTCAAAAACTCTTGTGTCAGACCCAACAGGGTGGGGAAGTTTTACTCACTCCTTGGCTGCCACAGAACAGGAGCAGAGAGCACTCTGGAATTGTTAATGGTTAGGTTACATTGCCTGTGAGAGAATGAACATCCCTCTTTGTTAAATATTTATTGAGTGCTACAGGAAACAACGGGAAGACACCTCAGTGGAACTGGGAATAGAGAGTTCTTCCTAAAGATTATGCCCAGGCAAAGGGAAGGCCGGAAAATAACCCTCCTAACCGGTCAAAGCAATGGGATCACAGGTGGATCTTGCCCCTCCGGAGTGGAGGAGTAAGCTGTGAGTGGGAAAGTCCGATATGCACAAGGGAGACGACATTGTGTATGAATCGAGACGTCTCATTTTACTTTTTTATTAAAGTTGCTTTGATACAGCGTAAGAATACATCAAAGAACGGTGGCTTCTTCAGGAAAAAGCAGAATTTAAAAAAAAAACCAAACCAAACCAAAACAAACATCACACAAGATGTAAAATTAAAACCAGTACAGGCGAGCCGAGCACTTCTCTTTGCTTCAGAAGAACCGACTGACACGTTAAAAAGGTTCTTCCTCCTTCAGCACCTGGGGCAGAAGGTGGCCGATGCCTTTCCTGGGCCTTCACCTTGCAGCCACAGGGACTGAGCAGCAGTTCAAGCTCCTTTGCTACCTGTGCTTTGCAGAACATTTCCAGCTGCCTCAGCATGGGGGGACCAGCTGCTGGAGAGGCTCCCATCCACACCACAGCCATTGTCAAGGCCACCTACTCAACAGCATCCCCCTCCTGCACTGACACTGAAAGGAACTCAGAAGATGGTCTTGGTCTTTTTATTCAGACACGGAGCAAACTCTGGTTTCTTCAGCCCATGAGTTAAACTAAAGCAACTGGGATGAGGACAGGAACCCACTGTCCCCCCACTCTCCACTAGTAACACTGAGATGTTACTTCTCTCATGATTTGGAAACGTCTTTTCAACTTCTTTCAGACTAGGTCTCTTCTCATGAAAAGGAATCAATCTCCCAGCACAGCTCCCTGTCAGCAGAAAAAAAACCCAAAAAACCAAACAGTGGTTTGATTGCTTTTTCTTCAAGATGAATACACCAATAATTACAAGCACACAACTGCAAAACATCTTTTTGCTGAAGGTTATTTTCCTTCAGAGTCCCCAGAGAAAGGAAAACGTCTCATTTAAAAAGCCAGTGAGGGAATCGGGCAGCACAGTGATACTGCTGCTTACGGGGACGGCCTTTCCACTGCTGCACCATTTGAGTACGAGGAAAAAATAGTTGCCTGAGGCAGAGGGCAGTTATACTTTGTAATGAGTATGCTAAAATAGAGCACTATTATTGTCTTGAGATCTTCTCTGACGCCTACAGATGACCCTTGAAGTGTACTGAGGAGCTGACAGAATTTGGCTGCAGTACTCTAAATACAAGCGCTGCAAACTGGAGCTTTCTCCATGCTGCTGCAGCTTCGTTTGAGGTTGTTGGAGCTGTGTTTGAGGCCTTGGCTTTAGAAAGCCTTGAGTTTACAAAAAAAAATAAATAAATAAAAAGCCAGGACAGAAGATACGCGTCTTTCCCGGTGACCTCTCCTCGCGCATTGCGCCACAACTCGCTCCACGCAGCCCGTCTGATTACAGAGCCTCGAGGCTTTGCCTCTGGTGTGGAAGGAGGGTGTGCGATCCTGGGTGGCACCAGGGACTCGAGGAGCAGTTTAGGAAGTGGCATATGGTAATCTCTGCCCTGGCCAGCAGCTACCTCTGCTACTGCAGAACAACCTCCAGCGCTCATCCCGTGGCGCTCCGAAAGCTGAGGGACCCCCCTCGCTGCGTCCCCGCGAGGCACGAGCCAGACGGGCCCTGGGAAGGCAGCGGGGGCAGGACCGGGGGAGGCTCTGCCCTGAGCCCCGTCTTCAAGGTCTTCCGGCAGATTTCCTGTGCTTTGACTCAACACCGAGAACAGCTCAAGTAATCTTTCGTTCCAGCAGCCCCTTACGAGCATCTGCTGCCTGATGACTTCTGCAGATGGACTGAATGAAGCAGTCAGGTCTGCAGCCTTGGCAGAACCCACACGGGAACAAAGGACGGTGCAAAGGAAAGAGAGGATGTCACATGGACGTTACGCAGCGAGGACAAAGCCATCACGACCACGTATTTAAATGGCATGTTTAGAGCTGTCCAGGTATTTACACAGAAGCGACATCTCAAAAGATGACTCTGGAAGCAGCACAGAGCAGAAGTAAACACAGAGCGACCCAGAAACCTCAGCTCACGAACACTTCAGGAAAAATAAAACCAACAAAAAAAAAAAAAAAAAGAGCAGCAACAGTAACTTCGAGATGGTCTTGGGGACCTCGCGCTTAGTGGTGCGAGTGGGATGTTCAGCAGGTGAGCAAAGCAAGTCTGCACGCAACGCCAGGAGAGCCCGGCTCGCCGCGCGTACCACACACGAGCCCTCCGCGCGCGCGGCGAAGCTGAACCTTCAGACTCCGCTGCGCTAAACTATTCCCGGGGTTTCTTAATAGTTTAAGGCGGCCACGGTGCGTGAACAGGAGGAATCTGTAGACAATAACCCCTGCCACGTTGTGCAATATTCCTGGGGACGCGAGGCCTTGATGGTTGTTCTGGGCAAATAAACAACAGCGTAACTTTGGTTGAAGGAGACTTTTGGAGGTCACAGGCCCAGCTCCTTGCTCAAAACACGGTTAATCTCCAAGCTAGATCAGGTTTTTCAGTGCCTTTGGGGCTGCTCTATGCCTTTTATTTTAGTAAAGGGACAAAGAGGTGCAACGTTGCTGGTGAAGTATCTAATTCAGAGATTACCAACAGCCAACCAAGCAACAACTTCACGAGCACAGCGCTTAAAATATCTCGTTACTAATAAACCTTTCAGAAGATATTTTCAATCTCCCGGGACTGCGATTCACCTGCACTTGTACCTTTAGAATTTTACTAGCTTTGATTCATTTTAGAAAGGTCCTGCTGCCCAAAGACGTACGAAGCCTACTGCTCAAGCACCAGGCTCTTCAGGGTGCCCGTCTCTGGCTCCCCACACGCACTGATGCCGGGGGAGCACGCTAAGGGCATTTAGTCCTTTCTCAGGATACACGCAGCATTGTAAAAATACTTTAACTACTGTCACTAGCACTTGCTTTGCTGGCTTACGGGCGAATTACCTGTTATACGTGTAAAGCAAAGTTGCTATTTACAAGGAATTAAAGAAGAGATGCAGATTTCTACGTCTGCAACACCAGCACTCAAAAAAAAAAACACCAAAACCCAAAAAAAGCACCAAAAATTCCAAACCCTGGCAGTTTTCCAGTTTTTCCAAACTAGACCTTCTCTAATAAATAGTAAAATCAAGCATGAATAAGAAAAAAAAACACAACAAAACACCAGCCTAGCCTCCAATAAATTCTTGTCCTCCCTCAGCTCTGGCATTCACTGCACCTCTTGTTTCCACAGCGGTCAGGAAAACCAGCGCGTTCCGAGCGAGAGGCCGCGGTTACCGAGGCAGGAAGCTCCTTGGAAGGAAATGCCGGAGGATGTCCTCACGATAAGAGCTGCTCCAGAGTTTTCCTTGCCTAATCCCACTCCAAGTTTGACTTTGCTTTATTTACTTAAAACAAACGCAATAAATTTGGGGTTCTGGGCTCAAAAAGTTAAGTTACTTTACACGAAATGAAGGTGTTAACGAATAGTTTGGGGCATTAGGAGCAAACTGTTTCATTTTAAAAACTCCCATCCGAGAAGTATTTCCTTTTCTTCGGAAGTATTTTCTAGTCTCCTCCACCTTCCTGTGTTAGCAAACAAGCAACAGACCACAAGCCACGAAGGAGAACAGCGGTGTCAGGATTCCCAGCAGACTTTTGGCTGAAGATTCAAAGGGGTAGAAGCAGACGAGCCAAGCAGCTTTTTGGGGATTTTGAACCTTGATACAGACAACAGCGCCCGCTCTGACTGCAGCTAGTGCACCCCAAGACTAAACCCGTTTGAACACGGCCAAGGAGGGGACTTGAAAGCACAGCTCAGGTACCTCCTCCAGGATCAACCCTGACCCTCCAGCCCTGCCCGAGGATCACCAACACTGCAGCATAGCCAGTTTTAGGCACAGCATTCCTCATTTCCCCGCTTTTCTGTACTTTGGATGCAGTCTCTCCCATTTCCATCCCTCCTTTTACAGGGTACAAGACCAAAGAGAACAGAGGAAGGTTTAGGACAAAGAGGGAGAAGGGCAAACTGCAAAACTGAAACGCCTTTGATCAGCTACTGGGTTGGTTTCTGACACTGACGTGATTGCTTCCGAGTAAGCCATGAAAATACTTCTTTGCGGGGAAGCTCCCCTCTAAGTAGATTACACTTTTGCTTCCTCCTTATCTGCCACCACAATGGGCTGCGGGGAGTGTTTACCAACAGCGGATTAAATTGGCTTCGACGGGCACAACACATCCACCGAAAGCAAAAGCAGTCCTCCGTTCAGAGTAAGGGGCCAGGTGTCCGCAGCGCTACGGAGCGAGCCCCCAACAACAGGTTAAAACGTTTGATGTCGATCCGAACTTTATTACGGAAAGGAAGTCGCATTTAAGATGGAAAAGGTTTCCTTTAATAATGTTTATAATACACTCGGCCTGGTTGCTATGACGATGGAACAACTATTCTCCACAAACAGGCGCTAAGACCCTAAAAATAAACAGGCCGACAAAAATCACGAACACGCAGCTTTGTCAGGCAGGCTGCGCCTGGTGCAGGGATCGTGTTTGCTCGGAATATGATGAAGATAAAGAAATGCTAATGACTGGATTCTGCCCCCACTGAGCAGAGCACTCGCCTACAAAGCGATTCCTGTATTTCTCAGGAGCTGCTACTTAAAAACACCACCACCAGAGCCAGAACTCTGGATTCCACCCCCCTCGGGCAGCGGCGCAGCGGGGATGGTGAGAAGTTTGGGAAAATAAGGTGAGTATTGGGGAATTAGCGCACGGTACGCACACATCCGTGTGTGTATGCATACGAAATAAGAAAAGTGTAACAGCATGTATTTGCATACTTTCTCCATGGGCTCACTTATTGATGTGGGCAGGCATCCACCCATTTCACAGGGAGAGTACACAAGGCTTAAAAAAAAAAAACAACAGTAGCAGAGACAGGAATTAAAAAAAACCACCCCACCACCCAAAGCCAACCGCTTTACCCCAGCCTCTCGTCTCCCACCAGCGGGGCCAGGCAGGTCCGTCAGCACCGGGGACCCCTCCAGCCGGACCCTTCCCCGAGCTCTGCTCGCCTGGGCAGCCCCAAACCCCGGCTACAAAGACAGACACACGGCGAGCGGGCCCCGGGGAGGCTTCTCCCTTCTCACCGCTCCGTCCCTACCCGAGGAGCGGCCGCGGACCGGGGCAGCGGC